>CM022705.1:14540854-14748354 GCA_012295165.1 Asparagus setaceus
ACTCAGAGACCAACTGTCTAAAGAAGATTGAGGACCCTAATACTCTACAAAATCCCCACTTAACCTCATGTTAGATAACTGGCATCATCAATACATGATGGGAATATTGGTGTTTTTACTACTTAATAAAATAAAATAAAATAAAATAAAATAAAATAAAATAAAATAAAATAAAATAAAATAAAATAAAATAAAATAAAATAAAATAAAATAAAATAAAATAAAATAAAATAAAATAAAATAAAATAAAATAAAATAAAATAAAATAAAATAAAATAAAATAAAATAAAATAAAATAAAATAAAATAAAATAAAATAAAATAAAATAAAATAAAATAAAATAAAATAAAATAAAATAAAATAAAATAAAATAAAATAAAATAAAATAAAATAAAATAAAATAAAATAAAATAAAATAAAATAAAATAAAATAAAATAAAATAAAATAAAATAAAATAAAATAAAATAAAATAAAATAAAATAAAATAAAATAAAATAAAATAAAATAAAATAAAATAAAATAAAATAAAATAAAATAAAATAAAATAAAATAAAATAAAATAAAATAAAATAAAATAAAATAAAATAAAATAAAATAAAATAAAATAAAATAAAATAAAATAAAATAAAATAAAATAAAATAAAATAAAATAAAATAAAATAAAATAAAATAAAATAAAATAAAATAAAATAAAATAAAATAAAATAAAATAAAATAAAATAAAATAAAATAAAATAAAATAAAATAAAATAAAATAAAATAAAATAAAATAAAATAAAATAAAATAAAATAAAATAAAATAAAATAAAATAAAATAAAATAAAATAAAATAAAATAAAATAAAATAAAATAAAATAAAATAAAATAAAATAAAATAAAATAAAATAAAATAAAATAAAATAAAATAAAATAAAATAAAATAAAATAAAATAAAATAAAATAAAATAAAATAAAATAAAATAAAATAAAATAAAATAAAATAAAATAAAATAAAATAAAATAAAATAAAATAAAATAAAATAAAATAAAATAAAATAAAATAAAATAAAATAAAATAAAATAAAATAAAATAAAATAAAATAAAATAAAATAAAATAAAATAAAATAAAATAAAATAAAATAAAATAAAATAAAATAAAATAAAATAAAATAAAATAAAATAAAATAAAATAAAATAAAATAAAATAAAATAAAATAAAATAAAATAAAATAAAATAAAATAAAATAAAATAAAATAAAATAAAATAAAATAAAATAAAATAAAATAAAATAAAATAAAATAAAATAAAATAAAATAAAATAAAATAAAATAAAATAAAATAAAATAAAATAAAATAAAATAAAATAAAATAAAATAAAATAAAATAAAATAAAATAAAATAAAATAAAATAAAATAAAATAAAATAAAATAAAATAAAATAAAATATTTTGTCATGCATGTTGATCATTTGTATCTTTCTACCTCTCTTCTGCTCTTCGCAATAGTTTATCTTTGGTACGTATCGTTCATTATACCTTTGTTTATAATAACTGTGCGTATAAACTCCTGCATTTCATTAATAAGAGGCAGTGTAATATTTGTAGCCATAAAAACAACATGCATGTCTTCATGTCTTGCAAATAAGGGAAAATTGCATCCCCCTCCCCATTAATTTAAATATGTAAGTCTTCCTCCCTGACCTTTTCACCAATACTAAAAACTCCTCTGACTCGAAAGAACCAGCTTCCACCCCCTATCCCATTTAAACTTTTAAAAATCCCTAAAGCTATAACCAAAATAATCTTTACTCAAACTAATAAAATAAAAAACTCAGACCAATTGCCCTTCATATTAATTATATATGCTCTAAATTCTAATTGTTGTCGACTCATGGTCTTGATTGCATTGATTCAACTAAAACAATGTAAATACTTTCAGAAGCCCTTTCCTCTTCTAATTGTATCAGAAATCTTTATTTGATAACTAAACAGTTTAAAATTTAAATTTCTCGATAGATTCACTAATGCGTTACAAACATTAGAATATCTTCGTAACACTAACGCCCATATGCATATGCATACCGGTGTCTTGAGAGCACAAATATACAAACATCTAGTCCCCCTAAGTCAATTAAAAAGTTGAGAAGCGTAGAAACCAAGGGGGAAAAAACAAGAAAACAAAAGTTTTCTTTCTTTTCAAACATACACAACAACGACACAACTTGAAATTTCAACGAACCGAAAGTCAACCAACATGTTGTTTGTTTCTCGGTTCTGCTGCTCCGTGCCGTAGCCAGCCAGCTGCTAAAAAAGCGACATCCCATTTGAATCCTCGCTCTCTCTCGATGTCAGTACAAACTTAGCTCTCTCTCATCTCTAATCTTAGACTAATAAACATCATTAATTATGTTAGTAGTCATTTAATCACTTCGCTTTGCTCATCGTCGCGTCGATGGTCGTGGACGCTTTGTTCTTTCTTGGCACGCATTTCGCACGTGCATCATTGATTTCCTTTACAGCTTTTCCCGCCTTTTGAGACCTCCTGCTGTAATAATTTCCCATCAAAATATTGCCATTAACACATTAATCAATAAATAAATAGAGTTGGGAAATGAAATTTCCAAAGATTTAGATGAATTTTGAATCATATATCTGAATCGTTAATTTTGACGATATGTGATACATGAGGCAAAATGTGTCGAAATATTTTGAAATTTTATTTCTAGAGAATTTACTTGTACGATATCTAGTATTAGCACGCTGAATATTATTAACAATAGCATAGCTCAACTCTATATAGAAACTGAATTTAATGATCTTAAAGATTTATGAAAATTAATATTAAAAAAAGTTTACCTATAATCAGCATTGAAAGAATATGATCTCTTTTGCAATGAAAGAACAGAAGAATCTCCATCATCACCATCGCTATCAACTTTCTTCTTCGTCTCAATCAAGCTCCCACTAAAGCAACCCTCCTTCCCTCCAATCAAAGAGTCCGAATCTGAACCTCCACGTGTCAAAACAGCTGCACTCTCCTTCCTCATCGAGGCCGATCCACACGAGACGATCTGCATCAGAACCTCAGAAGCCCGGAACCTCCCGCTGCCGACCGTCCGATCCTCCGATCCGACGGTGATCGATCGTTCGTCCGATCTAATCGCCGCCTCCGAGCTCGACGTCGACAGAGGCGGCGGGGACCTCTCGCTCTCGATCTCGATCTCCTCCTCTCTATCAAGAACCAATTTGCTTCTAATTTTCTTTTCCTCAGTCTGAGTCGAGGCGTCGGCGATGAGATCAGACCTGGAGACTTTATACTCGTTGAGATCGAAAGAGTTCCATGGAGTCTTCTTCTTCCTGTCAAGATCAGGAGCTCGATCGGAGCTAGAAGAGGTGGAGGAAGAAGAAGAATCTTGAGATATCGATGAGAGATCCAACAGCGGGAGCTCGGATCCTTTGAGGACGTACTCAAGGCCGTGAGCTGGATAGATGAAATCGTCTTCGCTCAGATCTTGCCACACGAATCCATTCTTGTAGCTCCTAAGCAAACAATTACAACATCAAATTGATGAAATTTTTGAAAATAAAAAAAAAAAACTCAAAAAGTCGAGGGACCGGAATCGATACCTTTTGGAGGACCAAGAGTACATGCTTGCCATTCCTCTTCCTCTTAGAGCGTTGAGACGATTGATGACATCTGGAAAAAAGAATTTATTAGCAAAGATTAAGCAAATCTTTTTTGTTTGGTTAGCTTCTTGATCAAGAAGTTAATACCTTTGAGATAGAGGCCATGGCTTGAGGAGAGAGGGACCTCCATGAAATGGGGGTGCTCTAAATGCCCATTTCTCGAGAGGTAGTAGACGACCGCAACCCTTCTCTCTGGCTTCTTTGAGTTTGTGGGCTCGATCCAAACCATTCTTCTCTCTGGGCTGATCACTCTTTGTGTCGCTGTCTCTGTTCTTCTTCTTGATTGGATCGCCATTAGAGTTTTCTTTTTTCGTTGGAGGAGAGGAAAAAAAAAAACTCTATATTTGTTTATAAAGACAGAAGACAAAGTTGAAATACTGGGGAGTTCAAGAGCGGGACGCGGATTCAAATACAGAGATGCTGAGGACAAGAGGGAAGTGACAAATTGAAGTCAGGGTGGTATTAGTTGTGATATATGAAATGACAAAGTTGCCCTTGATCAAGTCAACTATTTAGATGTTGTTTCATGGATAAGTTTGTAAATTCGGTGGAGAGGTTATTTGTTATGGGGATTTTAGATAATAGTCCCTTCGATCTTGAATATTTTGAAATTAAGGCCTCACATCATTCAATTTGTTATAAGTTGTTTCAAATAATTTAGGGTTTTTCTTATATTGGTCACCCAAATCTGTAAGTTCTCTTAAATAAGTTCCTCCAATTTAAACTTTTGTAATTTAACTCCAAATTAACTACATTACATTATTTTTTATAGTTTGCCATCATCTTCCCTTAGAAAGTTATGTCTAATACGTTAATACTAGTAAGAGAGTGCAATATAGCGGCGAGAAAGGCGAGGAGAAGGAATTTCAGGAGGAAAATGTCTATGGAAAAAAATGATCAAAACATATAAGGTTAATAAAATCTGGTTAACTTGGAGTTAAGTTAGCAGTTTTAATGTAAGAGAACTTATAAATTCAGGTGACATATTTAAAATATATGACATGGGAACTTATTTAAGAGAAGTTATAAACTTGAAGGACTTATTTCAAACATACCCGTTGTGGAGACTTTATTTAAAAATAGATTTAGATTTGGGATTAATATAAGAAAAACTTAATATTTTAAATTACTATTTGTTCCTTAATTCTTATAAATTATTTCAAATTAACCTTTCTAGTATAGAATACCAATATCGACATGAGAATTGAATATCCTAATAGCAACTTCAATAATTTGAGCCGCTAATTTCAAAATATTAAAGATGCACAAGGTACCGGTTAAAAAACCCCTTTGTTAAAAGTCAGAGGCGGAAGCATGGCCAGCTGCTCCTCTCCGTGCAAAGTGGGGTTAGATAAAGGGTACTTTTTCACAAAAAAGTTATCAATTTAAGATTTTTATTGATACAGATACTAATAATTTTTTCTTTAAAAGTCAAGACTTTATTTTACTTTTGTCGGAAAAAGTTACTATCTTGTCAAGTAGCAATAATATCGATCATAGCTCTCCGATCTTATCAAATGTAACGAATAAAATGAGAATGAAGGAACCATACAATCTTGTTTTCAGGTGTATTTGATTAGTTTGAAAAACAATGTATTTCTAATTTTATGCTTTTCCAATTATATTTGTTGGAGCTATAATTTGCTGCTTAGCCAGTTAAACTGTTAAAAATAACTTAATTGTTAATTATGTAACTTTTATTTATTTAGAACTAAAAACTCAATCGAGTCAAAGTTGTTTATTCTTAAGGTTGTTTTTATTAGAAACCATATTAATAATAAGGTCATTATACGTAATCCATTCAAGGTCAACTTTTACATAAACCATTTTAAAGTGGATTTTGTTGCAATCAACCACTTCCAAACGAAATTTTCACTAAAAAACCTTTAAAAGCATTAGCAAAATGAGTTAGGTGCTTTGAATGTGACTTTTCAAAAAGTAATTTTGAGCTTTTAGTATTTAAAAAAAAAAAGAAGAAGAAGAAGAAGAAGAAGAAGAAGAAGAAGAAGAAGAAGAAGAAGAAGAAGAAGAAGAAGAAGAAGAAGAAGAAGAAGAAGAAGAAGAAGAAGAAGAAGAAGAAGAAGAAGAAGAAGAAGAAGAAGAAGAAGAAGAAGAAGAAGAAGAAGAAGAAGAAGAAGAAGAAGAAGAAGAAGAAGAAGAAGAAGAAGAAGAAGAAGAAGAAGAAGAAGAAGAAGAAGAAGAAGAAGAAGAAGAAGAAGAAGAAGAAGAAGAAGAAGAAGAAGAAGAAGAAGAAGAAGAAGAAGAAGAAGAAGAAGAAGAAGAAGAAGAAGAAGAAGAAGAAGAAGAAGAAGAAGAAGAAGAAGAAGAAGAAGAAGAAGAAGAAGAAGAAGAAGAAGAAGAAGAAGAAGAAGAAGAAGAAGAAGAAGAAGAAGAAGAAGAAGAAGAAGAAGAAGAAGAAGAAGAAGAAGAAGAAGAAGAAGAAGAAGAAGAAGAAGAAGAAGAAGAAGAAGAAGAAGAAGAAGAAGAAGAAGAAGAAGAAGAAGAAGAAGAAGAAGAAGAAGAAGAAGAAGAAGAAGAAGAAGAAGAAGAAGAAGAAGAAGAAGAAGAAGAAGAAGAAGAAGAAGAAGAAGAAGAAGAAGAAGAAGAAGAAGAAGAAGAAGAAGAAGAAGAAGAAGAAGAAGAAGAAGAAGAAGAAGAAGAAGAAGAAGAAGAAGAAGAAGAAGAAGAAGAAGAAGAAGAAGAAGAAGAAGAAGAAGAAGAAGAAGAAGAAGAAGAAGAAGAAGAAGAAGAAGAAGAAGAAGAAGAAGAAGAAGAAGAAGAAGAAGAAGAAGAAGAAGAAGAAGAAGAAGAAGAAGAAGAAGAAGAAGAAGAAGAAGAAGAAGAAGAAGAAGAAGAAGAAGAAGAAGAAGAAGAAGAAGAAGAAGAAGAAGAAGAAGAAGAAGAAGAAGAAGAAGAAGAAGAAGAAGAAGAAGAAGAAGAAGAAGAAGAAGAAGAAGAAGAAGAAGAAGAAGAAGAAGAAGAAGAAGAAGAAGAAGAAGAAGAAGAAGAAGAAGAAGAAGAAGAAGAAGAAGAAGAAGAAGAAGAAGAAGAAGAAGAAGAAGAAGAAGAAGAAGAAGAAGAAGAAGAAGAAGAAGAAGAAGAAGAAGAAGAAGAAGAAGAAGAAGAAGAAGAAGAAGAAGAAGAAGAAGAAGAAGAAGAAGAAGAAGAAGAAGAAGAAGAAGAAGAAGAAGAAGAAGAAGAAGAAGAAGAAGAAGAAGAAGAAGAAGAAGAAGAAGAAGAAGAAGAAGAAGAAGAAGAAGAAGAAGAAGAAGAAGAAGAAGAAGAAGAAGAAGAAGAAGAAGAAGAAGAAGAAGAAGAAGAAGAAGAAGAAGAAGAAGAAGAAGAAGAAGAAGAAGAAGAAGAAGAAGAAGAAGAAGAAGAAGAAGAAGAAGAAGAAGAAGAAGAAGAAGAAGAAGAAGAAGAAGAAGAAGAAGAAGAAGAAGAAGAAGAAGAAGAAGAAGAAGAAGAAGAAGAAGAAGAAGAAGAAGAAGAAGAAGAAGAAGAAGAAGAAGAAGAAGAAGAAGAAGAAGAAGAAGAAGAAGAAGAAGAAGAAGAAGAAGAAGAAGAAGAAGAAGAAGAAGAAGAAGAAGAAGAAGAAGAAGAAGAAGAAGAAGAAGAAGAAGAAGAAGAAGAAGAAGAAGAAGAAGAAGAAGAAGAAGAAGAAGAAGAAGAAGAAGAAGAAGAAGAAGAAGAAGAAGAAGAAGAAGAAGAAGAAGAAGAAGAAGAAGAAGAAGAAGAAGAAGAAGAAGAAGAAGAAGAAGAAGAAGAAGAAGAAGAAGAAGAAGAAGAAGAAGAAGAAGAAGAAGAAGAAGAAGAAGAAGAAGAAGAAGAAGAAGAAGAAGAAGAAGAAGAAGAAGAAGAAGAAGAAGAAGAAGAAGAAGAAGAAGAAGAAGAAGAAGAAGAAGAAGAAGAAGAAGAAGAAGAAGAAGAAGAAGAAGAAGAAGAAGAAGAAGAAGAAGAAGAAGAAGAAGAAGAAGAAGAAGAAGAAGAAGAAGAAGAAGAAGAAGAAGAAGAAGAAGAAGAAGAAGAAGAAGAAGAAGAAGAAGAAGAAGAAGAAGAAGAAGAAGAAGAAGAAGAAGAAGAAGAAGAAGAAGAAGAAGAAGAAGAAGAAGAAGAAGAAGAAGAAGAAGAAGAAGAAGAAGAAGAAGAAGAAGAAGAAGAAGAAGAAGAAGAAGAAGAAGAAGAAGAAGAAGAAGAAGAAGAAGAAGAAGAAGAAGAAGAAGAAGAAGAAGAAGAAGAAGAAGAAGAAGAAGAAGAAGAAGAAGAAGAAGAAGAAGAAGAAGAAGAAGAAGAAGAAGAAGAAGAAGAAGAAGAAGAAGAAGAAGAAGAAGAAGAAGAAGAAGAAGAAGAAGAAGAAGAAGAAGAAGAAGAAGAAGAAGAAGAAGAAGAAGAAGAAGAAGAAGAAGAAGAAGAAGAAGAAGAAGAAGAAGAAGAAGAAGAAGAAGAAGAAGAAGAAGAAGAAGAAGAAGAAGAAGAAGAAGAAGAAGAAGAAGAAGAAGAAGAAGAAGAAGAAGAAGAAGAAGAAGAAGAAGAAGAAGAAGAAGAAGAAGAAGAAGAAGAAGAAGAAGAAGAAGAAGAAGAAGAAGAAGAAGAAGAAGAAGAAGAAGAAGAAGAAGAAGAAGAAGAAGAAGAAGAAGAAGAAGAAGAAGAAGAAGAAGAAGAAGAAGAAGAAGAAGAAGAAGAAGAAGAAGAAGAAGAAGAAGAAGAAGAAGAAGAAGAAGAAGAAGAAGAAGAAGAAGAAGAAGAAGAAGAAGAAGAAGAAGAAGAAGAAGAAGAAGAAGAAGAAGAAGAAGAAGAAGAAGAAGAAGAAGAAGAAGAAGAAGAAGAAGAAGAAGAAGAAGAAGAAGAAGAAGAAGAAGAAGAAGAAGAAGAAGAAGAAGAAGAAGAAGAAGAAGAAGAAGAAGAAGAAGAAGAAGAAGAAGAAGAAGAAGAAGAAGAAGAAGAAGAAGAAGAAGAAGAAGAAGAAGAAGAAGAAGAAGAAGAAGAAGAAGAAGAAGAAGAAGAAGAAGAAGAAGAAGAAGAAGAAGAAGAAGAAGAAGAAGAAGAAGAAGAAGAAGAAGAAGAAGAAGAAGAAGAAGAAGAAGAAGAAGAAGAAGAAGAAGAAGAAGAAGAAGAAGAAGAAGAAGAAGAAGAAGAAGAAGAAGAAGAAGAAGAAGAAGAAGAAGAAGAAGAAGAAGAAGAAGAAGAAGAAGAAGAAGAAGAAGAAGAAGAAGTATATGCTTGAGGTGTGAAATGGTAACATGTTTGAGGTATGAAATGGTATAAATACATGAATGTTAATAAGTTGTAAAAAATCTATTTCTGCCATTGAAGTTAATATTCTATTCCACTTATTACCTAAAATATATCATAATTACCGGTCATTCTTGGAGGAAGTGGTGTCATGTGGTGTCACATGACACCACCACGCCACATGACACCACTTCCTTCTATGTAGACCCGCCAATGACCACCCTATTTTTAAGGCGGTTTCTAAGAAAAAACCCTATTCTAAAGGAAGAAAAATTAATGAGGAGGACGCCAAGCAAATTCTTTGCAGTTCTGATATCAACTTTTGATGAAGGGATTTCACATATCAAGTACACATCCAGTAAACATAGGAAGAAACAAAATAATTCAAGCAGAAAATTTGTTGATCCATCAAATTCACCAATGAAAAAGCAGAGCAATAAGGGAGAAAAGCCACAAGATCCTGTAGATTATACTAACTTCATCCACCAAAATTTTTGCTGTTGTTACTATAATGATTCTCAGTAATCAACGGTTTCTCAATTTTTTTAAATATTTTAAAAGAAAGCAAGTTGTACCAGGAAACAACAATGTCAAACACAATAAACCTTCCATCTAAGCTAATAAGTAAATCCCATACTCTAGCAGGTCTAAAAGAGATGGACACAATCTTCAACCCTAGAAAATACAAATAAATTTACTTTTGTTCGAATCGAACCAAAATTGAAAAAATGCATAGGTTATAACTCATGAAACTTACAAATTTTTATGTACACATAATTTTTTATATTCATTCAAAATAAACCAAAATTGAAAAAATCATTAGTTATAACCCATGAAAAATGAAAAATATAAAATTTGAAGTTCACACAATAAAATTACATTCTTTTGAAACGAACACAAATTGACAAAAATCATGGGTTATAGCTCATAAAAATCGTGAATTTTGATGTACACATAAAAATTTGCTTTCATTCGAGATGAACTAAAATTAACAAATATCGAGAGTTATAGCTCATGAAATGAATTTTGATACACATAATTTATTTACATTCTTCATAATGAACCAAAATTGTAAAAATTATGGGTTATAGCCCACGAAATATAAATTTTAATGTACACATAATAAATTTATTTTCATTCAAAATGAACAAAAATGACAAAATTTGTGGGTTATAGCTCATAAAAATCGTGAATTTTGATGTACACATAATTTATTTACATTCGTTCCAAATGAACCAAAATTGTAAAAATTATGGGTTATAGCTCATGACAATTAGAAATTTTAAAGTACACAAAAATTTACTTTCATTCAAACAGTGAAAATTGACAAAAATCGTGGGTGACAAATAAAAATCTCAAATTTTGATGTACACATATTTTATTTATATTTGTTTAAAATGAATCAAAATTGTTAATAATTATGGATTATAGCCAATGAAAATCACAAATTTTAATTTACACAAAAAATTTATTTTCATTCTCAACAAATCAAAATTGATAAAAATTATGGGTTATAACTTAAGAAAATCGAAAATTTTGAAGCAGCATAATTTATTTTTATTCAATCAAAATGGATCAAAATTGTCATAAATTATGGTTTATAGCCCATGAAATATAAAAATTTTAAAGTACACATAATTTATTTACGTTCGTTCCAAATGAGTCAAAATTATCAAAAATCTTGGGTTATACAGTCCATAAAAATCGCAAATTTTTATGCACACATAATAAATTTAATTGTGTTTATTAGGAACTAAAATTGATAAAAATTATGGGTTAGAGCTAATAAAAATTACGAATGTTGATGTACACATAATTTATTTACATTCTTCATAATGAACCAAAATGATAAAAATCATGGATTATAAGCAAATAAAATTGCAAATTTTAAAATGCACACAATAAATTAACATTCAATTGAATCAAAAAATTTTAGCAAAAATCATGGGTTATAGTGCTTGAAAATTATAAATTTTTATGTACTCTTAATTTATTTATGTTTGTTCAAAATGAATCAAAATTGATAAATATAGTGGTTATAGCTTATGAAAATCACAAATTTTGATATTAAAATATAAAATTATATTTGCTCGAAAAAACCAAAATTAACAAAACCGTAGGTTATAGCTCATGAAAATTATGCATTTGGTTATACACATAATTTATTTACTATCGTTGAAAATAAACCAAAATTGTCAATAATTATGGGTTATAGCCCACGAAATATAAATTTTAATGTACACATAATAAATTTATTTTCATTCAAAATGAACAAAAATGACAAAATTTGTGGGTTGTAGCTCGTGAAATTATAAATTTTGATGTACACATAATTTATTTACATTTATTTAAAATGAACCAAAATTAACAAAAATTATGGATTATAGCTCATGAAAATCAAAAATTTGATGTACACATAATAAATTTACTTTCATTAAAATGAACCAAAATTAACAAAAATTATGGATTATAGCCAATGAAAATCACAAATTTTGATGTAATATAATAAATTTACTTTCATTCAAAATGAACTAATATTCACAAAAATCATGAATTTTGATGTACACATAATAAATTTAATTGTGTTTATTAGGAACTAAAATTGATAAAAATTATGGGTTATAGCTCATGAAAATTATGCATTTGGTTATACACATAATTTAGTTACAACTAATCAAAATGATTAAAATTTGACAAAATTGATGGATTATATCCCATGAAAATCACAAATTTTGATGTATACATAATAAATTTACTTTCATTAAAATGAACCAAAATTAACAAAAATTATGGATTATAGCTCATAAAAATCGTGCATTTAATGAATAATCATGCATTTAATAAATACATATTTATTTACATTTATTTAAAATGAACCAGATTTATTAAAAATTATGGATTATAGCCCATGAAAATTACAAAATTTTTATGTACATGTAATAAATTTACTTTCGTTAAAAAAATTGTGGGTTATAGCTCATAAAAATTAAGAATTTTGATATACATATAATTTATTTTTATTCATTTAAAATGAACCAAAATTGTCAAGAATCATAATAAACTTACTTTCATTAGAAATGAACTGAAATTGACTTGAATTGTGAGTTATAGCTCATGAAAACCGTAAATTTTGACATACACATGAATTATTTATGTGCATTCAAAATGAACAAAACTTGCCAAAAATCAAAGGTTTAGCACATGAAAGTCACAAATTTTAAAGTACAAACAATAAGTTTACATTTGTTCAAAATGAACTAATATTCACAAAAATCACGGGTTATAACGTGTAAAATTTTTATGTACACATTAAAATCCAAAAATAAACATTGCCAAAATCTTGAGTTATTTAGCCTATAAGAATCATAAATTTTGATATACACATAATATATTTTATTTTTCTTTGAAATAAACTAAAATTGATCAAGTCTTGGGTTGGAGAATACGAAAATCTTGAATTTTGATGTAGAAATAATTATTTAAATTGGTTCGAAGGAATCAAACTTGTTAAAAACCCTCAGTTATATAGCCCATGAAAATTGCAAATTTTGGTCTAAACGTAATAAATTTACTTTCATTAAAATGAACCAAATTTGACAAAAGTGTAGGTTATAGACCATGAAAATTACAAATTTTAAAGTACCCACAATAAATATACATTAGCTCAAAGCGAACAAAAATTAATAAAAATCGTGGGCTATAGCTCATGAAAGTCATGAATTTTGATATATACATAGTTTATTTACATTCATTAATAGTTTATTTACATTCATTAATTTCATTAAAATGAACTAAAATTGTAAAAATTATGGATTATAGCCCATAATAATTACAATTTTGATGTAATATAATAAATTTACTTTCATTCAAAATAAAAAAAATTGATAAATTTGTAGGTTATAGCTCATGCAAATCATAAATTTTGATATAATTATAATTTCAATTGTCAAATATTATAGGTTATAGCCAATGAAAATAATAGATTTTCATGTACACCCAATAAATTTATTTTAATTCAAAACAAAGCAAAATTGACAAAATTCATATGTTATAGCTCATGAAATTTGCGAATTTTGATGTACACATAATTTATTTACATTCATTTGAAACAAAAAATATACCAAAAATCATGGATTATAGCTCATGAAAATCAAAAATTTGATGTACACACAAAAATTTTACATTCATTCAAAACCAACTAAAATTATCAAAAGCTGTGGGTTATAGTCCATGTAGATCACAAATTTTATTTACCCAAAATAAATTTATTTTCATTGAAACAAACTAAAGTTGATAAAAATTGTGGGTTATAGCTCATAAAAATTACGAATTTTGATGTACACATAATTTATTTATGTTCATTTATAATGAACCAAAATTAATAAAAATCACCGATTTTAGCTAATGAAAGTCATGAATTTTCATGTACACATAATTTATTTACATTAGTTGAAAATGAATCAAAATTGTCAAAATTTATTGGTTATAGCCAGTGGAAATCACAAATTATAATGTATACATAATAATTGTTTTCTTAAAAACAAAAAATGTAAAATTTGTTGATTATAACTCATGAAAATCATGAATTTTAATGTAGACATAATTTATTTGCATTCGTTCAAATTTAAAATAGCAAATTTTAATGTGCACAAATTTTATTTTTGTTTGTTCTAAAAGATCCAAAATTGTCAAAAATTATTGGTTATGACCCATGAAAATCATAATTTTAATATATACACAATGAATTTATTTTAGTTCAATATGAACTAAAATTGACCAAATTCGTCAGTTATCGCTCAAGAAAATCATGAATTTTGATGTAAATATATTTTATTTATATTCTTTCAAAATGAATCAAAATTACTTGAAACCAAGGATTATAGCCTGTGAAAATTATAAATTTTGATGTTCACATAATCAATTTACTTTTATTTGAAATAAGACAAAATGATAAATTCTTTGGGTTATAGTTCACAAAAATCATGAATTTTGATGTAAAAATATTTTATTTATATTCTTTCAAAATGAACAAAAATCGTAAAACATCATATAGCCTATGAACATCGTAAATTTTAAGTACAAATAATAAATTTGCATTACTCCCAAACGAAAGAAAATTTCTAAAATTATGGGTCATAACTTAGGAATATTATGAGTTTTGATGTACACATAAAAATTTTACTTTCGTTAGCCCACAATTTTTATTAATTTTTGTTCGCTTTGAGCTAATGTATATTTATTGTGGGTAAATTTTAAGTACACATAATAAATTTGCATTACTCCCAAACGAAAGAAAATTTCTAAAATTATGGGTCATAACTTAGGAATATTATGAGTTTTGATGTACACATAAAAATTTTACTTTTGTTGAAACAAACCAAAATTAACAAAAATCTCAAAAGGCTCATGAAACTTATGAATATTGATGTACACATACTTTATTTACATTCATTAAAAATAAACCAAAATTATCAAAATTATAGGTGATAACCCATGAAAGTCACAAAATTTGATGTATATATAATAAATTTACTTTCGTTCGAAATGAACCAAAATTGACAAAATTCATTGAATACAACTTATGAAAATCATGAATTTTAATATGTACATAATTTATTTGTCACCCATGAAAATTGTAAATTTCAAAGTACACACAATAAATTTCTATTTGTTCAAAATGAGCCAAAATCAACACAATTTATGTGTTATTGCGCATGAAAAATGCGAATTTTGATGTACACAAAAATTATTTACGTTCATTCAAATGGAACTAAAATTGTTAAAAACCATGGATTATTAGCCCATGAAAATCACAAGTTTTGTAGGGATAACCCATTGCTGGCGATCGTGGTGCGGGAATAAACTAGCGGCTAAGGGGGGCCACGCCTAAATAAGGGCTGAACTAGAGAAGAAGAAGAAGACCCGTGAAATGTTGATGAAAGGGGGTATTTGTAGGCTTAGATTTATACTCCATGCTGAGTTTTGGCCCATGCTCAATTTGCTGTAATGTGAAAGCTGTCAATCAGGCATTTAATAATGCACAATGCCTTTTTAGACTTGTGGCCATGTTGACTTAAAAAAAAGTCAAATAGTTTTGGACTATTCTAACCCACACCGGGTTACATCTGCGTGCCACTATAATTTTAAACCTTGAGCATTTAATGGAGATTTGGTGATTTGATGTTTGCTCACACTAACTTAGGCTCACGCTAAGTTTAGGCCCACACTCAGTTGTGGCCATGCAGAGTTTGAGGTCTCGCCCGATTGAGGTCACGCTCAGTTAGGCTCACGCTCAGTTTAGGCTGAAACATAGTTAAGGCCACGCAGAGTTTGAGGTCACGCATGGTTGAGGCTATGCCCAGTTGAGGTCATGCTCAATTAGGCTCACGCTCAATAGAGGCAATGCAGAGTTTGAGGTCGCACCGAAGTTGAGGTCACGCTTAGTTAGGCTTACGCTCAATTTAAGTTAATTTCAACATGTTTTGCTTAGGATTTTGGGGTTGCCTAACCTTAAGCCAATTTGTGTGAACACCTTTATCTTTGTTGAGTCCCTTGATATTGTCATATGGAAAAAATGCCCTTGGTAAAGCGAGCACATATGTTTAACTAATTTTGTTAAATGGTTTGTACTTTTTGATAGCCTATAGTTTTGACCCATTGATAAATAATTTGTGGAGGCCAAAATTCATAATTTACTGAGCTATAACCCACGATTTTTAGCCATTTATATTTATTTTTGCCCCTTGGCAAACAATTTTGTGGAGGGCAAAATTTACGATTTCATCAGTTATAACCCATAATTATTGATCGTTTTTAATCATTTTGAACCATTGGTAAATAATTTTGTGGAGTCGAAACTTCACGATTTCGCGAGCCATAACCCATGATTTTTGGTCATTTTTAGTCATTTCAACCTATTAGGAAATAATTTTGCAGAGGCCACAATTCACGATTTAATGGGCTATAATCCACGAATTTTGGCCATTTTAGTTATTTTGACCCATTATCAAATAATTTTGCGGTGGCCAAAATTCATGATATCGTATGCTATAACCCATCATTTTACCGGTTTTAGTGGTTACGATGCATTGATAAATAATTCTATGGAGGCCAAAATTCATGATTTTGTGGTCTATAACCCATAATTTTGGCCATTTTAGTTATTTTGACCCATTGAAAAATAATTTTGTGGTTCCAAACTTAATGATTTCATGAGCAATACCCATGATTTTTAGCCATTTCTAGTTATTTCGACTTGTTGTCAAATAATTTTGAGGATTCCAATATTCTTGATTTCATGAGTTATTACCCATAATGTTTGGCCATTTTAGTCATTTCGACCCATTGTCAAATAATTTCTTGGAGGTCAAAATTCACAATTTTGTGAGCTATAGCCCATGATAAATGGCTTTCGACCCATTGGCAAATAATTTTGCATAGGTCAAAATTCATGATTTCATGAGCTATAACCCATAATTTTGGCCATTTTAGTTATTTTGACCCATTGAAAAATAATTTTGTGGTGGCCTAAATTTATGATTTCTGGAGCTATACCCATGATTTTTGGCCATGTTAGTCATTTTGACCCATTATCAAATAATTTCATGGTGCAAAAATTCACAATTTTCTAAGTTATAACATATGATTTTTGGCCATTTTTAGTCATTTCAAATGCTTAGCAAACAATTTTGTGGTGAGCAAAATTTGTAATTTCAAGAGTTATAAAACACGATTATTGGTCATTTTTAGTCGTTTTAAACTAATGGTAAATAATTTTGAGGAGACCATAATTCAATATTTCGTGGGATATACCCCATGATTTTTGGTCATTTTTAGTTATTTTGACCCCATTGGCAAACAATTTCGCAGCGTCCAAACTACATGATTTCAAGAGCTATAACCCATGATTTTTAGCCAGCTCTAGTCGTTTCAACCAGTTGTCAAATAATTTCTTGGAGGTCAAAATTCTTGATTTCATGAGCTATTATTACCCACGGTTTTTGGCCATTTTTAATCATTTCGACTCGTTGTCAAATAATTTTGCGGAGACCAAATTTAACGATTTCGTTAGCAACCTATAATTTTTGGCCATTTTTAACCGTTTCGACCCGTTATCAAATAATTTTGAGGATTCCTATATTCTTGATTTCATGAGCTATTACTCATGATTTTTAGCCATTTTAGTCCACTTGACCTATTGTCAAATAATTTCGCGAAGGCCAAAATTCACGATTTTGTGAGCTATAACCCATAATTTTTAGCTATTTTAGTCATTTTAGTCATTTCGACCCATTGTCAAATAATTTTGCGGTGGCCAAAATTCACAATTTCGTGAGCTTCAACCCACGACTTTTGGTCATCTTTAGTTATTTTGACTCATCGTTAAATAATTTTGCGGTGGTAGAAGTTCACGATATCGCGAGCTATAATCCATGATTTTTGGCCATTTTAGTCATTTTGACCCTATGGCTAGTAAATTTGCGAGGCCAAAATTCATGATTATAACCCATGATTTTTGGCCATTTTGACCCGTTATCAAATAATTTCGTGGAGGCCAAAATTCACAATTTTGTGAGCTATAGCCCATGATTTTTGGCTATTTTAGTCATTTTCACATGTTATCAAATAATTTTGCATAGGTCAAAATTCACGTTTTCGTGAGCTATAACCCACGACTTTGGGCCATTTTAGTTATTTTGATCTATCATCAAATAAATTCATTGTGGCCAAATATCACAATATCATGAGCTATAACCCACAATTTTTGGCCTTCTTTAGTCATTTTGATCCTTTGGCTAGTAAATTTGCGAGGCCAAAATTCATGATGTCATGGGCTATAAGTTTATAACCCACGATTTTTGGCTATTTTAGTCATTTCGACCCATTGGGAAATAATTTCGTGGAGGCCAAAATTCACAATTTTGTGAGCTATAACCCATGATTTTTGGCCATTTTAGTCATTTTAAACTATTGGTAAATAATTTTGTGGAGACCAAACTTCATGATTTCATGAGCTACTACCCACAATTTTTGGCCATTTTAGTCAATTCGACCTGTTGGCAAGTTATTTCATCGAGTCTTAAGTTCACGATTTCATGAGCTATTACCTACAATTATTGGACATTTTTAGTCATTTCAAACCATTGGTAAATAAATTTGCAGAGTACAAACATCGCGATTTTAAGAGCTATAACCCACTATTTTTGCCATTTTTAGTCGATTCCACCCATTGGCAAATAATTTCTTTTGACCCCTAGGTAAATAATTTCGAGGATGCCAAAATTCTTTATTTCATGAGCTACTACCCACAATTTTTAGTTATTTTTAGTCCTCTCGATCTATTGTCAAATAATTTCGCGGAGGCTAAAATTCACGATTTCGGGAGCTATAACCCATAATTTTTAGCTATTTTTTTTTATTATTTTGACCTGTTGTCAAGTAATTTTGCGGTGACCAAAATTCACAATTTCGTGAGCTTCAACCCACGACTTTTGGTCATCTTTAGTTATTTTGACTCATCGTTAAATAATTTTGCGGTGGCCGAAGTTCACGATATCGCGAGCTATAATCCACGATTTTTGGTCCTTTTTGTCATCTTGACCCTATGGCTAGTAAATTTGCGAAGGCCAAAATTCATGATTATAACCCATGATTTTTGGCCATTTTGACCCGTTATCAAATAATTTCGTGGAGGAAAAATTTCACGATTTCGTGAGCTATAACCCATGATTTTTGGCCATTTTTAGCCATTTCGAGCCATTGCCAAATAATTTTACAGAATCCAAACTTCACGATTTCATGTGCTATAATCCATGATTTTTTGCATTTTCTTGTCATTTCGACCCATTGTCAAATAATTTTGCATAGGTCAAAATTCATGATTTCATGAGCTATTATCCATGATTTTTAGCCAATTTTAGTCGTTTTAAACTAATGGTAAATAATTTTGTGGAGACCAAACTTCATGATTTCATGAGCTATAACCCATGATTTTTGGTCATTTTAGTCATTTCGACCCATTGTCAAATAATTTTGCATAGGTCAAAATTCATGATTTCATGAGCTATAACCCATGATTTTTAGCCAATTTTAGTCGTTTTGACCGTTATCAAATAATTTCGTGGAGGCCAAAATTCATGATTTCATGAGCTATTATCCATGATTTTTGGCCATTTTAATCATTTCGACTCGTTGTCAAATAATTTCGTGGAGGCCAAAATTCACGATTTCATGAGCTATAACCCATAATTTTTGGCCATTTTAGCCATTTCGAGCCATTGCCAAATAATTTTGAGGATTCCTATATTCTTGATTTCATGAGCTATTATCCATGATTTTTAGCCAATTTTAGTCGTTTTGACCGTTATCAAATAATTTTGAGGATTCCAATATTCTTGATTTCATGAGCTATTACTCATAATTTTTAGCCATTTCTAGTTATTTCGACTTGTTGTCAAATAATTTCTGGAGGCCAAAATTCACAATTTCGTGAGCTATAACCCATGATTTTTGGCCATTTTAGCCATTTCTAGTTATTTCGACTTGTTGTCAAATAATTTTGCGGTGGCCAAAATTCACGATATTGTGAGCTATAACCCACAATTTTTGGCCATTTTAGTCATTTCGACCCATTGTCAAATAATTTCTGGAGGCCAAAATTCATAATTTCATGAGCTATAAATCATAATTTTAAACCTTTTATCATTTTGATCCGGTGAAAAATAATTTCGTGGAGGCCAAAATTTACGATATCGTGGGCTATAACCCACAATTTTTGGCCATTTTTAATCGTTTTGACTTGTTGGCTAGTAATTTCATCAAGTCCTAAATTCACGATTTCATGAGCTATTATCCATGATGATTGAACATTTTTAGTCATTTTAAACTATTGGTAAATAATTTTGTGGAGACCAAACTTCATGATTTCATGAGCTACAACCCACTATTTTTGCCATTTTTATCGTTTCAATCCATTGGCATGCAATTTCATCATTTTTAAAATTCACGATTTCATAAGCAGTATAACCCATGAATTTTGGCCATTTTTAGTCATTTCGACCCATTGTCAAATAATTTTACGGCAGCCAAAATTCATGATATCGTATGCTATAACCCATCATTTTTACCAGTTTTAGTGGTTACGATGCATTGATAAATAATTCTATGGAGGCCAAAATTCATGATTTTGTGGTCTATAACCCATAATTTTTTGGCCATTTTTAGTTATTTTGACCCATTGAAAAATAATTTTGTGGTTCCAAACTTAATGATTTCATGAGCAATACCCATGATTTTTAGCCATTTCTAGTTATTTCGACTTGTTGTCAAATAATTTCGCTGATGCCAAAATTCTTGATTTCATGAGTTATTACCCATAATGTTTGGCCATTTTTAGTCCTTTCGACCCGTCGTCAAATAATTTTACGGAGGCCAAAATTCACAATTTTGTGAGCTATAGCCCATGATTTTTGGCTATTTTAGTCATTTTCACATGTTATCAAATAATTTTGCATAGGTCAAAATTCACGTTTTCGTGAGCTTTAACCCACGACTTTGGGCCATCTTTAGTTATTTTGATCTATCATCAAATAAATTCATTGTGGCCAAATATCACAATATCATGAGCTATAACCCACAATTTTTGGCCTTCTTTAGTCATTTTGATCCTTTGGCTAGTAAATTTGCGGAGGCCAAATTCATGATGTCATGGGCTATAAGTTTATAACCCACGATTTTTGACAGTTTTTGGTCATTTCGACCCATTGGGAAATAATTTCACGGAAGCTAAAATTTACTATTTTGTGGTCTATAACCCATGATTTTTTTCCATTTTTGATCGTTTCGACCCATTGGGAAATTATTTTTCGGCAGGACAAAATTCACGATTTCGTGGGCTACCCCTGATTGTTGGCCATTTTTAGTCAATTCGACCTGTTGGCAAGTTATTTCATCGAGTCTTAAGTTCACGATTTCATGAGCTATTACCTACAATTATTGGACATTTTTAGTCATTTCAAACCATTGGTAAATAAATTTGCAGAGTACAAACATCGCGATTTTAAGAGCTATAACCCACTATTTTTGCCATTTTTAGTCGATTCCACCCATTGGCAAATAATTTCTTTTGACCCCTAGGTAAATAATTTCGAGGATGCCAAAATTCTTTATTTCATGAGCTATAACCCATGATTTTTGGTCATTTTAGTCATTTCGACCCATTGTCAAATAATTTTGCATAGGTCAAAATTCATGATTTCATGAGCTATAACCCATGATTTTTAGCCATTTCTAGTTATTTCGACTTGTTGTCAAATAATTTCTGGAGGCCAAAATTCATGATTTCATGAGCTATTATCCATGATTTTTGGCCATTTTAATCATTTCGACTCGTTGTCAAATAATTTCGTGGAGGCCAAAATTCACGATTTCATGAGCAACCTATAATTTTGGCCATTTTTAACCGTTTCGACCCGTTATCAAATAATTTTGAGGATTCCTATATTCTTGATTTCATGAGCTATTACTCATTATTTTTAGCCATTTTTAGCCGTTTCGACCCGTTGTCAAATTATTTTGAGGATTCCAATATTCTTGATTTCATGAGCTATTACTCATAATTTTTAGCCATTTTTAGTTGTTTCAACCCGTTGTCCGATAATTTCACGGAGGCCAAAATTCAAAATTTCGTAAGCTATAATCCATGAGCTTTGGCCATTTTTTTGTAGTTTCGACCTGTTATCAAATAATTTTGCGGTGGCCAAAATTCACGATATTGTGAGCTATAACCCACAACTTTTCGCCATTCATAGTCATTTCGACTCATTGTCTAGTAAATTTACAGATGCCAAAATTCATAATTTCATGAGCTATAAATCATAATTTTAAACCTTTTTATCATTTTGATCCGGTGAAAAATAATTTCGTGGAGGCCAAAATTTCTGATATCGTGGGCTATAACCCACAATTTTTGGCCATTTTTAATCGTTTTGACTTGTTGGCTAGTAATTTCATCAAGTCCTAAATTCACGATTTCATGAGCTATTATCCATGATGATTGAACATTTTTAGTCATTTTAAACTATTGGTAAATAATTTTGTGGAGACCAAACTTCATGATTTCATGAGCTACAACCCACTATTTTTGCCATTTTTATCGTTTCAATCCATTGGCATGCAATTTCATCATTTTTAAAATTCACGATTTCATAAGCAGTATAACCCATGAATTTTGGCCATTTTTAGTCATTTCGACCCATTGTCAAATAATTTTGCGGTGGCCAAAATTCACGATATTGTGAGCTATAACCCACAATTTTTGGCCATTTTAGTCATTTCGACCCATTGTCAAATAATTTTACTGAGGCCAAAATTCACAATTTTGTGAGCTATAGCCCATGATTTTTGGCCATTTTAGTTATTTTGACCCATTGAAAAATAATTTTGTGGTTCCAAACTTAATGATTTCATGAGCAATACCCATGATTTTTAGCCATTTCTAGTTATTTCGACTTGTTGTCAAATAATTTCGCTGATGCCAAAATTCTTGATTTCATGAGCTATTATCCATGATTTTTAGCCAATTTTAGTCGTTTTGACCGTTATTAAATAATTTCGTGGAGGCCAAAATTCACAATTTCGTGAGCTATAACCCACGAGTTTCGACCGGTTTATTCATTTCGACTGTTGTCAAATAATTTCACGGAAGCTAAAATTTACTATTTTGTGGTCTATAACCCATAAATTTTAGTCATTTTAGTCATTTTGACTCATTGGCTTGTAAATTAATAGAGGTCAAAATTCTTGATTTCATGAGTTATTACCCATAATGTTTGGCCATTTTTAGTCCTTTCGACCCGTTGTCAAATAATTTTACGGAGGCCAAAATTCACAATTTTGTGAGCTATAGCCCATGATTTTTGGCTATTTTAGTCATTTTCACATGTTATCAAATAATTTTGCATAGGTCAAAATTCATGATTTCATGAGCTATAACCCACAATTTTGGCCATCTTTAGTTGTTTCTACTGTGGTCAAAAATTTAGCGATAGCAAAATTCACAACATTGTGAGCTATAATCCATGATTTTTGGCCATTCTTAGTCATTTTGACCCTTTGGCTATTAAACTTGCGAAGGTCAAAATTCATGATTTCATGAGCTATAACCCACAATTTTTGGCCTTCTTTAGTCATTTTGATCCTTTGGCTAGTAAATTTGCGGAGGCCAAATTCATGATGTCATGGGCTATAAGTTTATAACCCACGATTTTTGACAGTTTTTGGTCATTTCGACCCATTGGGAAATAATTTCACGGAAGCTAAAATTTACTATTTTGTGGTCTATAACCCATGATTTTTGGCCATTTTTGTCATTTCGACCCATTGGGAAATAATTTCATAGAGGTCAAAATTCACGATTTCATGAGCTATAACCCACGATTTTTGGCCATTTTAGTCATTTCAAACCATTGGCAAGTAATTTCGTTGAGTCTAAAATTCACGATTTCATGAGCTATTACCTACAATTATTGGACATTTTAGTCATTTCAAACCATTGGTAAATAAATTTGCAGTACAAACATCGCGATTTTAAGAGCTATAACCCACTATTTTTGCCATTTTTAGTCGATTCCACCCATTGGCAAATAATTTCTTTTGACCCTAGGTAAATAATTTCGAGGATGCCAAAATTCTTTATTTCATGAGCTATTACCCATAATTTTTAGCTATTTTTAGTCATTTCGACCCATTGTCAAATAATTTCGTGGAGGCCAAAATTCACAATTTCGTGAGCTATAACCCATAATTTTTAGCCATTTTAATCTGTCAACCCATTGTGAAATAATTTTGTGGAGGCCAAAATTCATGATTTGGTGCTATAACTCACGATTTTGGCTATTTTTAGTTGTTTCGACCCATTGTCAAATCATTTTTGGTGACCAAAATTCATGATTTTGTGAGCTCTAACCCATGACTTTTAACCATCTTTAGTTGTTTCACTCGTCGTTAAATAATTTCAGCGGTGGCCAAAGTTCACGATATCGTTAGCTATAAACCACGATTTTTAGTCATTTTGACCCTATGGCTAGTTAATTTGTGGATGCCAAAATATTTGATTTCATGAGCTATATAACCCATAATTTTGGCCATCTTTTGTTGTTTTGACTTCGTCGTTAAATAATTTTGTGGTGGCCAAAGTTCACGATATTGTGAGCTATAACCCACGATTTTTGATTATTTTTAGTCATTTTGACCATTTGGCTAGTAAATTTGTGGTGGCCTATTGGGAAATAATTTCATAGAGGTCAAAATTTATGATTTCATGGGCTATAATCTATAATTTTGCCCTTTTTCCGTTCAATCCATTGGGAAATAATTTCTCAAAGGTAAAATTCACGATTTCATAGGCTATAACCCATGATTTTTGGCCACTTTTAGTCAATTCGCCCGTTGGCAAGTAATTTCGTTGAGTCTAAAATTCACGATTTCATGAGCTATTACCTACAATTATTGGACATTTTAGTCATTTCAAACCATTGGTAAATAAATTTGCAGTACAAACATCGCGATTTTAAGAGCTATAACCCACTATTTTTGCCATTTTAGTCGATTCCACCCATTGGCAAATAATTTCTTTTGACCCTAGGTAAATAATTTCGAGGATGCCAAAATTCTTTATTTCATGAGCTACTACCCACAATTTTTAGTTATTTTTAGTCCTCTCGATCTATTGTCAAATAATTTTGTGGAGGCTAAAATTCACGATTTCATGAGCTATTATCCATGATTTTTGGCCATTTTAGTCATTTTGACTCGTTATCAAATAATTTTGCGGATTCCAAAATTCTTGATTTCATGAGCTACAACCCACTATTTTTGCCATTTTAGTCATTTCGACCCATTGTCAAATAATTTTGCGGTGGTAGAAGTTCACGATATCGTGAGCTATAACCCACGATTTTTGGCCATTTTAGTCATTTTGACCCTATGGCTAGTTAATTTGTGGATGCCAAAATATTTGATTTCATGAGCTATAACCCATGATTTTTGGCCATTTTGACCCGTTATCAAATAATTTCGTGGAGGAAAAATTTCACGATTTCGTGAGCTATAACCCATAATTTTTAGCTATTTTTAGTCATTTTAGTCATTTTGACTCGTTATCAAATAATTTTATCGTGACCAAAATTCACAATTTCGTGAGCTTTAACCCACGACTTTTGGTCATCTTTAGTTATTTTGACTCATCGTTAAATAATTTTGTGGTGGCCAAAGTTCACGATATCGTGAGCTATAACCCACGATTTTTGGCCATTTTAGTCATTTTGACCCTATGGCTAGTTAATTTGTGGATGCCAAAATATTTGATTTCATGAGCTATATAACCCATGATTTTTGGCCATTTTAGTCATTTTGACTCGTTATCAAATAATTTCGTGGAGGCCAAAATTCACGATTTCATGAGCTATAACCCATGATTTTTGGCCATTTTAGTCATTTCGACCCATTGTCAAATAATTTCACGGAGATCAAAATTCACGATTTCATGAGCTATAACCCATGATTTTTGGCCATTTTTGTCATTTCGACCCATTGTCAAATAATTTTGGAGATGCCAAAATTCTTAATTTCATGAGCTATTACCCATAATTTTGGCCATTTTAGTCATTTTGACTCGTTATCAAATAATTTCGTGGAGGCCAAAATTCACGATTTCATGAGCTATAACCCACGATTTTTGATTATTTTTAGTCATTTTGACTCGTTATCAAATAATTTTGGAGATGCCAAAATTCTTAATTTCATGAGCTATAACCCATGATTTTTGGCCATTTTTGTCATTTCGACCCATTGTCAAATAATTTTGCGGATTCCAAAATTCTTGATTTCATGAGCTATTACCCATAATTTTGGCCATTTTAGTCATTTTGACTCGTTATCAAATAATTTTGGAGATGCCAAAATTCTTAATTTCATGAGCTATAACCCACGATTTTTGATTATTTTTAGTCATTTTGACTCGTTATCAAATAATTTTGGAGATGCCAAAATTCTTAATTTCATGAGCTATATAACCCACAATTTTGGCCAATTTTAGTTGTTTTGACTTGTTGCCAAATAATTTTATCGTGACCAAAATTGATGATTTTGTGAGCTATAACCCATAAATTTTAGTCATTTTAGTCATTTTGACTCATTGGCTTGTAAATTAATAGAGGTCAAAATTCATGATTTCATGAGTTATAAATCATAATTTTTAGCTATTTTTAGTCATATTGACCAATTGGAAAATAATTTCCTTAATGCCACAATTCCCAATTTCATGGGCTATAACCCATGATTTTTGGCCATTTTAATCGCTTTGACCTGTTGGCTAGTAATTTCACAAGTCCTAAATTCACGATTTCATGAGCTTTTACCCGTGATGATTGAACATTTTATTCCTTTGGTAAATAATTTTGCGGAGTCCAAACTTTACAATTTCATGAGCTACAACCCACTATTTTTGCCATTTTCAATCGTTTCAACCCGTTGGCATGTAATTTCATCAATTCTAAAATTCACAAATTCATGAGCTATATAACCCATAATTTTTGGCCATTTTTAGTCTTTTTGACCGATTGTCAAATAATTTCGTGAGCTTTAACCCACGGCTTTTGGCCATCTTTAGTTGTTTCTACTCGTGGTCAAAAAATTTCGCGATAGCAAAAATTCACAACATTGTGAGCTATAATCCATGATTTTTGCCATTTTGACCCGTTATCAAATAATTTCGTGGAGGAAAAATTTCACGATTTCGTGAGCTATAACCCATGATTTTTGGCCATTTTTAGCCATTTCGAGCCATTGCCAAATAATTTTACAGAATCCAAACTTCACGATTTCATGTGCTATAATCCATGATTTTTTGCATTTTCTTGTCATTTCGACCCATTGTCAAATAATTTTGCGGATTCCAAAATTCTTGATTTCATGAGCTATTATCCATGATTTTTAGCCAATTTTAGTCGTTTTGACCCGTTATTAAATAATTTCGTGGAGGCCAAAATTCACAATTTCGTGAGCTATAACCCACGAGTTTCGACCAGTTTTATTCATTTCGACCTGTTGTCAAATAATTTTACAGTGGCCAAAATTCACGATTTTGTGAGCTATAACCCATAAATTTTAGTCATTTTTAGTCATTTTGACTCATTGGCTTGTAAATTAATAGAGGTCAAAATTCATGATTTCATGAGTTATAAATCATAATTTTTTAGCTATTTTTAGTCATATTGACCAATTGGAAAATAATTTCCTTAATGCCACAATTCCCAATTTCATGGGCTATAACCCATGATTTTTGGCCCTTTTTAATCGTTTTGACCTGTTGGCTAGTAATTTCGTCAAGTCCTAAATTCACGATTTCATGAGCTTTTACCCGTGATGATTGAACATTTTATTCCTTTGGTAAATAATTTTATGAGTCCAAACTTTACAATTTCATGAGCTACAACCCACTATTTTTGCCATTTTCAATCGTTTCAACCCGTTGGCATGTAATTTCATCAATTCTAAAATTCACAAATTCATGAGCTATATAACCCATAATTTTTGGCCATTTTTAGTCTTTTTGACCGATTGTCAAATAATTTCGTGAGCTTTAACCCACGGCTTTTGGCCATCTTTAGTTGTTTCTACTCGTGGTCAAAAAATTTCGCGATAGCAAAAATTCACAACATTGTGAGCTATAATCCATGATTTTTGGCCATTCTTAGTCATTTTGACCCTTTGGCTATTAAACTTGCGAAGGTCAAAATTCATGATTTCATGAGCTATAACCCACGATTTTTTACTATTTTTAGCCATTTCGACCCATTGAGAAATACTTTTGCCGAGGCCAAAATTTATAGTTTCATGGGCAATAGCTCAGCAATTTTTTGCTATTTTTAGTCATTTTAACACTTTGGGAAATAATTTCCCGGAGGCCAAAAGTCACGATTTCGAAGGTAACCCATGATTTTTTTTTACAATTTCATCGAGTCCTAAAATCATGATTTCATAAGATATAACCCGTGATTATTGAACATTTTAGTCATTTCAAACCATTGGTAAATAATCTTGTGGAGTACAATGTTCATAATTTTAGGAGCTATAACCCACTATTTTTGTCATTTTTAGTCGTTTCAAACCATTGGCAAGTAATTTCTTCGACTCCTTAATAAATAATTTTGCGATGTCAAAATTCTTGATTTCACGAGCTATTACCCATAATTTTTAGCCATTTTAATCCTGTCAACCCATTGTGAAATAATTTTGTGGAGGCCAAAATTCATGATTTCATGAGCTATAACCCACGATTTTTACTATTTTTAGCCATTTCGACCCATTGTCAAATCATTTTTCGGTGACCAAAATTCATGATTTTGTGAGCTCTAACCCATGACTTTTAACCATCTTTAGTTGTTTCGACTGTCGTTAAATAATTCGCGGTGGCCAAAGTTCACGATATCGTTAGCTATAAACCACGATTTTTAGTCATTTTGACCCTATGGCTAGTTAATTTGTGGATGCCAAAATATTTGATTTCATGAGCTATATAACCCATAATTTTGGCCATCTTTTGTTGTTTTGACTCGTCGTTAAATAATTTTGTGGTGGCCAAAGTTCACGATATTGTGAGCTATAACCCACGATTTTTGATTATTTTTAGTCATTTTGACCATTTGGCTAGTAAATTTGTGGTGGCCTATTGGGAAATAATTTCATAGAGGTCAAAATTTATGATTTCATGGGCTATAATCTATAATTTTGCCCTTTTTGCCGTTTCAATCCATTGGGAAATAATTTCTCAAAGGTAAAATTTCACGATTTCATAGGCTATAACCCATGATTTTTGGCCACTTTTAGTCAATTCGCCCGTTGGCAAGTAATTTCGTCGTGTCCTAAATTCACAATTTATTGAGCTATAACCCTTGATTATTGTAGATTTTTGTCATTTCAAACCACCGGTAAATAATTTTATGAGTACAAACTTTGTGATTTCTTGAGCTATAACCTACTATTTTTGATATTTTTAGTCATTTCAACACACCGGCAAGTAATTTCGTTGAGTCTAAAATTCACGATTTCATGAGCCATAAGTCACGCATTTTTGGCCATTCTTAGTCATTTTGACCCTTTGGCTATTAAACTTGCGAAGGTCAAAATTCATGATTTCATGAGCTATAACCCACGATTTTTTACTATTTTTAGCCATTTCGACCCATTGAGAAATACTTTTGCCGAGGCCAAAATTTATAGTTTCATGGGCAATAGCTCAGCAATTTTTTGCTATTTTTAGTCATTTTAACACTTTGGGAAATAATTTCCCGGAGGCCAAAAGTCACGATTTCGAAGGTAACCCATGATTTTTTTTTACAATTTCATCGAGTCCTAAAATCATGATTTCATAAGATATAACCCGTGATTATTGAACATTTTTAGTCATTTCAAACCATTGGTAAATAATCTTGTGGAGTACAATGTTCATAATTTTAGGAGCTATAACCCACTATTTTTGTCATTTTTAGTCGTTTCAAACCATTGGCAAGTAATTTCTTTCGACTCCTTAATAAATAATTTTGCGATGTCAAAATTCTTGATTTCACGAGCTATTACCCATAATTTTTAGCCATTTTAATCTGTCAACCCATTGTGAAATAATTTTGTGGAGGCCAAAATTCATGATTTGGTGCTATAACTCACGATTTTTGGCTATTTTTAGTTGTTTCGACCCATTGTCAAATCATTTTTGGTGACCAAAATTCATGATTTTGTGAGCTCTAACCCATGACTTTTAACCATCTTTAGTTGTTTCGACTGTCGTTAAATAATTCGCGGTGGCCAAAGTTCACGATATCGTTAGCTATAAACCACGATTTTTAGTCATTTTGACCCTATGGCTAGTTAATTTGTGGATGCCAAAATATTTGATTTCATGAGCTATATAACCCATAATTTTTGGCCATCTTTTGTTGTTTTGACTCGTCGTTAAATAATTTTGTGGTGGCCAAAGTTCACGATATTGTGAGCTATAACCCACGATTTTTGATTATTTTTAGTCATTTTGACCATTTGGCTAGTAAATTTGTGGTGGCCTATTGGGAAATAATTTCATAGAGGTCAAAATTTATGATTTCATGGGCTATAATCTATAATTTTGCCCTTTTTTTGCCGTTTCAATCCATTGGGAAATAATTTCTCAAAGGTAAAATTTCACGATTTCATAGGCTATAACCCATGATTTTTGGCCACTTTTAGTCAATTCGGCCCGTTGGCAAGTAATTTCGTCGTGTCCTAAATTCACAATTTATTGAGCTATAACCCTTGATTATTGTAGATTTTTTGTCATTTCAAACCACTGGTAAATAATTTGCGGAGTACAAACTTTGTGATTTCTTGAGCTATAACCTACTATTTTTGATATTTTTAGTCATTTCAACACACTGGCAAGTAATTTCGTTGAGTCTAAAATTCACGATTTCATGAGCCATAAGTCACGATTTTTGGCCATTCTTAGTCGTTTTCACCCATCGGTATATAATTTCACGGAGATCAAAATTCACGATTTTGTGGGCCATTTTTAGTCATTTTATCCTATTGATAAATAGTTTCGCGGAGTCCAAACATCACGATTTCATGACTATAACCCATGATTTTCGCCACTTCTAGTAGTTTCGACTCATTGTCAAAATAATTTCGAGGAGGCAAAATTCTTGATTTCATGAGCCATTATCCATGATTTTTGGCTAGTTTTAATCATTTCGACCTGTTGTTAATTAATTTTGTAGAGGCCAAAATTCACGATTTCATGAGCTATATAACCCACAATTTTTGGCCAATTTTAGTTGTTTTGACTTGTTGCCAAATAATTTTATCGTGACCAAAATTGATGATTTTGTGAGCTATAACCCATAACTTTTAGTCATTTTAGTCATTTTGACTCGTTATCAAATAATTTTGCGGTAGTCAAAATTCGATTTCATGGGTTATAACCAACGATTTTTGGCCATTTTTGTCATTTGACCCATTGGCTAGGAAATTTGCGAGGCTAAAATTAATAATTAATTGAGCTATAAACTATGATTTTTGGCTATTTTTAGTCATTTCGATCCATTAGGAAATAATTTCACGATGGCCAAAATTCCCGATTGCGTGGGCTAAGACCCACAATTTTTGGCTAATTTTAATCATTTTGACCCGATGGTTAGTATATTCGTTGTGTCCTAAATTCACAATTTCATGAGTTATTACCCATGGTAATTGACATTATTAGTCCTTTTAAACCATAGGTAAATAATTTTGAGCAGTCCAAACTTCACAATTTCATTAGTTGTAACCCACTATTTTCGCCATTTTTAGTCGTTTCAATCCATTGACATGTAATTTCATCAATTCTAAAATTTACAAATTCATGAGCTATATAAGCCTTGATTTTCGACCATTTTGAGTCATTTCAACCAATTGTTAAATAATTTTATAGTAGCCAAAATTTACAACGTCGTGAGCTATAACCTATGATATTTTCTGTTTTTAGTGGTTTTGGGCCATTGGTAAATAATTTCAGTTAGGCCAAAATTTATAATTTTGTGGGCTATAACCTACGGTTTTGGCCAATTTTAGTTATTTCAATCCATTAATGAATAATTCGAAGTTCAAACTACACGAATTCCAAGATTTTTGGCATTTCTAGTTATTTAGACCCATTATCAAATAATTTTGCAGATGTCAAAATTCTTGATTTCATGAGCCATTATCCATGATTTTTGGCTAGTTTTAATCATTTCGACTGTTGTTAATTAATTTTGTAGAGGCCAAAATTCACGATTTCATGAGCTATATAACCCACAATTTTTGGCCAATTTTAGTTGTTTTGACTTGTTGCCAAATAATTTTATCGTGACCAAAATTGATGATTTTGTGAGCTATAACCCACGATTTTTGATTATTTTTAGTCATTTTGACTCGTTATCAAATAATTTTGCGGTAGTCAAAATTCACGATTTCATGAGCTATATAACCCATAATTTTGGCCATCTTTTGTTGTTTTGACTCGTCGTTAAATAATTCGCGGTGGCCAAAGTTCACGATATCGTTAGCTATAAACCACGATTTTTAGTCATTTTGACCCTATGGCTAGTTAATTTGTGGATGCCAAAATATTTGATTTCATGAGCTATATAACCCATAATTTTGGCCATCTTTTGTTGTTTTGACTCGTCGTTAAATAATTTTGTGGTGGCCAAAGTTCACGATATTGTGAGCTATAACCCACGATTTTTGATTATTTTTAGTCATTTTGACCATTTGGCTAGTAAATTTGTGGTGGCCTATTGGGAAATAATTTCATAGAGGTCAAAATTTATGATTTCATGGGCTATAATCTATAATTTTGCCCTTTTTTTGCCGTTTCAATCCATTGGGAAATAATTTCTCAAAGGTAAAATTTCACGATTTCATAGGCTATAACCCATGATTTTTGGCCACTTTTAGTCAATTCGGCCCGTTGGCAAGTAATTTCGTCGTGTCCTAAATTCACAATTTATTGAGCTATAACCCTTGATTATTGTAGATTTTTGTCATTTCAAACCACCGGTAAATAATTTATGAGTACAAACTTTGTGATTTCTTGAGCTATAACCTACTATTTTTGATATTTTTAGTCATTTCAACACACTGGCAAGTAATTTCGTTGAGTCTAAAATTCACGATTTCATGAGCCATAAGTCACGATTTTTGGCCATTCTTAGTCGTTTTCACCCATCGGTATATAATTTCACGGAGATCAAAATTCACGATTTTGTGGGCCATTTTTAGTCATTTTATCCTATTGATAAATAGTTTCGCGGAGTCCAAACATCACGATTTCATGACTATAACCCATGATTTTCGCCACTTCTAGTAGTTTCGACTCATTGTCAAAATAATTTCGAGGAGGCAAAATTCTTGATTTCATGAGCCATTATCCATGATTTTTGGCTAGTTTTAATCATTTCGACTGTTGTTAATTAATTTTGTAGAGGCCAAAATTCACGATTTCATGAGCTATATAACCCACAATTTTTGGCCAATTTTAGTTGTTTTGACTTGTTGCCAAATAATTTTATCGTGACCAAAATTGATGATTTTGTGAGCTATAACCCATAACTTTTAGTCATTTTTAGTCATTTTGACTCGTTATCAAATAATTTTGCGGTAGTCAAAATTCACGATTTCATGGGTTATAACCAACGATTTTTGGCCATTTTTTGTCATTTCGACCCATTGGCTAGGAAATTTGCAGAGGCTAAAATTAATAATTAATTGAGCTATAAACTATGATTTTTGGCTATTTTTAGTCATTTCGATCCATTAGGAAATAATTTCACGATGGCCAAAATTCCCGATTGCGTGGGCTAAGACCCACAATTTTTGGCTAATTTTAATCATTTTGACCCGATGGTTAGTATATTCGTTGTGTCCTAAATTCACAATTTCATGAGTTATTACCCATGGTAATTGACATTATTAGTCCTTTTAAACCATAGGTAAATAATTTTGAGCAGTCCAAACTTCACAATTTCATTAGTTGTAACCCACTATTTTCGCCATTTTTAGTCGTTTCAATCCATTGACATGTAATTTCATCAATTCTAAAATTTACAAATTCATGAGCTATATAAGCCTTGATTTTCGACCATTTTGAGTCATTTCAACCAATTGTTAAATAATTTTATAGTAGCCAAAATTTACAACGCCGTGAGCTATAACCTATGATATTTTCTCGCTTTTAGTGGTTTTGGGCCATTGGTAAATAATTTCAGTTAGGCCAAAATTTATAATTTTGTGGGCTATAACCTACGGTTTTTGGCCAATTTTAGTTATTTCAATCCATTAATGAATAATTCGGCGAAGTTCAAACTACACGAATTCCAAGATTTTTGGCATTTCTAGTTATTTAGACCCATTATCAAATAATTTTGGAGATGCCAAAATTCTTAATTTCATGAGCTATTACCCCTGATTTTTGGCCATTTTAGTCCTCTCGACTCCTTGTCAAATAATTTTACGGAGGCTAAAATTCACAAATTCGGGAGCTATAACACATAATTTTTGCCCCATTTTAAATAGTGTCGACATGTTGTCAAATAATTTTTCGGTGGCCAAAATTCATGATTTCATGAGCGTTAACCCACGACTTTTAGCCATCTTTAGTTGTTTCAACCCATTGTCAAATCATTTTTCGGTGACCAAAATTCATGATTTCATGAGCTATAACCCATGATTTTTGGCCATTTTAGTCATTTTGACCCTTTGGCTATTAAACTGCGAAGGTCAAAATTCATGATTTCATGAGCTATAACCCACGATTTTTACTATTTTTAGCCATTTCGACCCATTGAGAAATACTTTTGCGAGGCCAAAATTTATAGTTTCATGGGCAATAGCTCAGCAATTTTTGCTATTTTTAGTCATTTTAACACTTTGGGAAATAATTTCCGGAGGCCAAAAGTCACGATTTGAAGGTAACCCATGATTTTTTACAATTTCATCGAGTCCTAAAATCATGATTTCATAAGATATAACCCGTGATTATTGAACATTTTAGTCATTTCAAACCATTGGTAAATAATCTTGTGGAGTACAATGTTCATAATTTTAGGAGCTATAACCCACTATTTTTGTCATTTTAGTCGTTTCAAACCATTGGCAAGTAATTTCTTCGACTCCTTAATAAATAATTTTGCAGATGTCAAAATTCTTGATTTCCGAGCTATTACCCATAATTTTTAGCCATTTTAATCCTGTCAACCCATTGTGAAATAATTTTGTGGAGGCCAAAATTCATGATTTTGTGAGCTATAACCCATGATTTTTGGCCATTTTAGTCATTTCAAACCATTGGTAAATAATTTTGCAGATGTCAAAATTCTTGATTTCATGAGCTTTTACCGTGATGATTGAACATTTTATTCCTTTGGTAAATAATTTTGCGAGTCCAAACTTTACAATTTCATGAGCTACAACCCACTATTTTTGCCATTTTCAATCGTTTCAACCCGTTGGCATGTAATTTCATCAATTCTAAAATTCACAAATTCATGAGCTATATAACCCATAATTTTTGGCCATTTTTAGTCTTTTTGACCGATTGTCAAAATAATTTCGTGAGCTTTAACCCACGGCTTTTGGCCATCTTTAGTTGTTTCTACTGTGGTCAAAAATTCGCGATAGCAAAAATTCACAACATTGTGAGCTATAATCCATGATTTTTGGCCATTCTTAGTCATTTTGACCCTTTGGCTATTAAACTTGCGAAGGTCAAAATTCATGATTTCATGAGCTATAACCCACGATTTTTTACTATTTTTAGCCATTTCGACCCATTGAGAAATACTTTTCCGAGGCCAAAATTTATAGTTTCATGGGCAATAGCTCAGCAATTTTTGCTATTTTTAGTCATTTTAACACTTTGGGAAATAATTTCCCGGAGGCCAAAAGTCACGATTTGAAGGTAACCCATGATTTTTTACAATTTCATCGAGTCCTAAAATCATGATTTCATAAGATATAACCGTGATTATTGAACATTTTAGTCATTTCAAACCATTGGTAAATAATCTTGTGGAGTACAATGTTCATAATTTTAGGAGCTATAACCCACTATTTTTGTCATTTTTAGTCGTTTCAAACCATTGGCAAGTAATTTCTTTCGACTCCTTAATAAATAATTTTGCAGATGTCAAAATTCTTGATTTCACGAGCTATTACCCATAATTTTTAGCCATTTTAATCCTGTCAACCCATTGTGAAATAATTTTGTGGAGGCCAAAATTCATGATTTGGTGCTATAACTCACGATTTTTGGCTATTTTTAGTTGTTTCGACCCATTGTCAAATCATTTTTGGTGACCAAAATTCATGATTTTGTGAGCTCTAACCCATGACTTTTAACCATCTTTAGTTGTTTCGACTTCGTCGTTAAATAATTTTGTGGTGGCCAAAGTTCACGATATCGTTAGCTATAAACCACGATTTTTAGTCATTTTGACCCTATGGCTAGTTAATTTGTGGATGCCAAAATATTTGATTTCATGAGCTATATAACCCATAATTTTTGGCCATCTTTTGTTGTTTTGACTCGTCGTTAAATAATTTTGTGGTGGCCAAAGTTCACGATATTGTGAGCTATAACCCACTATTTTTGTCATTTTTAGTCGTTTCAAACCATTGGCAAGTAATTTCGTTGAGTCTAAAATTCACGATTTCATGAGCTATAACCCACGATTTTTGGCCATTTTAGTCTTTTGACCGATTGTCAAAATAATTTTATCGTGACCAAAATTGATGATTTTGTGAGCTATAACCCATAACTTTTAGTCATTTTAGTCATTTTGACTCATTGGCTTGTAAATTAATAGAGGTCAAAATTCATGATTTCATGAGTTATAAATCATAATTTTTAGCTATTTTTAGTCATATTGACCAATTGGAAAATAATTTCCTTAATGCCACAATTCCCAATTTCATGGGCTATAACCCATGATTTTTGGCCCTTTTTAATCGTTTTGACCTGTTGGCTAGTAATTTCGTCAAGTCCTAAATTCACGATTTCATGAGCTTTTACCCGTGATGATTGAACATTTTATTCCTTTGGTAAATAATTTTGCGGAGTCCAAACTTTACAATTTCATGAGCTACAACCCACTATTTTTGCCATTTTCAATCGTTTCAACCCGTTGGCATGTAATTTCATCAATTCTAAAATTCACAAATTCATGAGCTATATAACCCATAATTTTTGGCCATTTTAGTCTTTTGACCGATTGTCAAAATAATTTCGTGAGCTTTAACCCACGGCTTTTGGCCATCTTTAGTTGTTTCTACTGTGGTCAAAAATTTGCGATAGCAAAATTCACAACATTGTGAGCTATAATCCATGATTTTTGGCCATTCTTAGTCATTTTGACCCTTTGGCTATTAAACTGCGAAGGTCAAAATTCATGATTTCATGAGCTATAACCCACGATTTTTACTATTTTTAGCCATTTCGACCCATTGAGAAATACTTTTCCGAGGCCAAAATTTATAGTTTCATGGGCAATAGCTCAGCAATTTTTGCTATTTTTAGTCATTTTAACACTTTGGGAAATAATTTCCCGGAGGCCAAAAGTCACGATTTCGAAGGTAACCCATGATTTTTTTTTACAATTTCATCGAGTCCTAAAATCATGATTTCATAAGATATAACCCGTGATTATTGAACATTTTTAGTCATTTCAAACCATTGGTAAATAATCTTGTGGAGTACAATGTTCATAATTTTAGGAGCTATAACCCACTATTTTTGTCATTTTTAGTCGTTTCAAACCATTGGCAAGTAATTTCTTTCGACTCCTTAATAAATAATTTTGCAGATGTCAAAATTCTTGATTTCACGAGCTATTACCCATAATTTTTAGCCATTTTTAATCCTGTCAACCCATTGTGAAATAATTTTGTGGAGGCCAAAATTCATGATTTCGGGTGCTATAACTCACGATTTTTGGCTATTTTTAGTTGTTTCGACCCATTGTCAAATCATTTTTCGGTGACCAAAATTCATGATTTTGTGAGCTCTAACCCATGACTTTTAACCATCTTTAGTTGTTTCGACTCGTCGTTAAATAATTTCGCGGTGGCCAAAGTTCACGATATCGTTAGCTATAAACCACGATTTTTAGTCATTTTGACCCTATGGCTAGTTAATTTGTGGATGCCAAAATATTTGATTTCATGAGCTATATAACCCATAATTTTTGGCCATCTTTTGTTGTTTTGACTCGTCGTTAAATAATTTTGTGGTGGCCAAAGTTCACGATATTGTGAGCTATAACCCACGATTTTTGATTATTTTTAGTCATTTTGACCATTTGGCTAGTAAATTTGTGGTGGCCTATTGGGAAATAATTTCATAGAGGTCAAAATTTATGATTTCATGGGCTATAATCTATAATTTTGCCCTTTTTGCCGTTCAATCCATTGGGAAATAATTTCTCAAAGGTAAAATTCACGATTTCATAGGCTATAACCCATGATTTTTGGCCACTTTTAGTCAATTCGCCCGTTGGCAAGTAATTTCGTCGTGTCCTAAATTCACAATTTATTGAGCTATAACCCTTGATTATTGTAGATTTTTGTCATTTCAAACCACTGGTAAATAATTTTGCAGATGTCAAAATTCTTGATTTCATGAGCTATAACCTACTATTTTTGATATTTTTAGTCATTTCAACACACTGGCAAGTAATTTCGTTGAGTCTAAAATTCACGATTTCATGAGCCATAAGTCACGATTTTTGGCCATTCTTAGTCGTTTTCACCCATCGGTATATAATTTCACGGAGATCAAAATTCACGATTTTGTGGGCCATTTTTAGTCATTTTATCCTATTGATAAATAGTTTCGAGGAGTCCAAACATCACGATTTCATGACTATAACCCATGATTTTCGCCACTTCTAGTAGTTTCGACTCATTGTCAAAATAATTTCGAGGAGGCAAAATTCTTGATTTCATGAGCCATTATCCATGATTTTTGGCTAGTTTTAATCATTTCGACCTGTTGTTAATTAATTTTGTAGAGGCCAAAATTCACGATTTCATGAGCTATATAACCCACAATTTTTGGCCAATTTTAGTTGTTTTGACTTGTTGCCAAATAATTTTATCGTGACCAAAATTGATGATTTTGTGAGCTATAACCCATAACTTTTAGTCATTTTTAGTCATTTTGACTCGTTATCAAATAATTTTGCGGTAGTCAAAATTCCGCGATTTCATGGGTTATAACCAACGATTTTTGGCCATTTTTGTCATTTTTAGTCATTTTGACCCTATGGCTAGTTAATTTGTGGATGCCAAAATATTTGATTTCATGAGCTATATAACCCATAATTTTGGCCATCTTTTGTTGTTTTGACTCGTCGTTAAATAATTTTGTGGTGGCCAAAGTTCACGATATTGTGAGCTATAACCCACGATTTTTGATTATTTTTAGTCATTTTGACCATTTGGCTAGTAAATTTGTGGTGGCCTATTGGGAAATAATTTCATAGAGGTCAAAATTTATGATTTCATGGGCTATAATCTATAATTTTGCCCTTTTTGCCGTTCAATCCATTGGGAAATAATTTCTCAAAGGTAAAATTCACGATTTCATAGGCTATAACCCATGATTTTTGGCCACTTTTAGTCAATTCGCCCGTTGGCAAGTAATTTCGTCGTGTCCTAAATTCACAATTTATTGAGCTATAACCCTTGATTATTGTAGATTTTTGTCATTTCAAACCATTGGTAAATAATTTCAGTTAGGCCAAAATTTATAATTTTGTGGGCTATAACCTACGGTTTTGGCCAATTTTAGTTGTTTCGACCCATTGTCAAATCATTTTTGGTGACCAAAATTCATGATTTTGTGAGCTATAACCCACGATTTTTGGCCATTCTTAGTCGTTTTCACCCATCGGTATATAATTTCACGGAGATCAAAATTCACGATTTTGTGGGCCATTTTAGTCATTTTATCCTATTGATAAATAGTTTGTGAGTCCAAACATCACGATTTCATGACTATAACCCATGATTTTCGCCACTTCTAGTAGTTTCGACTCATTGTCAAAATAATTTCGAGGAGGCAAAATTCTTGATTTCATGAGCCATTATCCATGATTTTTGGCTAGTTTTAATCATTTCGACCTGTTGTTAATTAATTTTGTAGAGGCCAAAATTCACGATTTCATGAGCTATATAACCCACAATTTTTGGCCAATTTTAGTTGTTTTGACTTGTTGCCAAATAATTTTATCGTGACCAAAATTGATGATTTTGTGAGCTATAACCCATAACTTTTAGTCATTTTTAGTCATTTTGACTCGTTATCAAATAATTTTGCGGTAGTCAAAATTCACGATTTCATGGGTTATAACCAACGATTTTTGGCCATTTTTTGTCATTTCGACCCATTGGCTAGGAAATTTGCAGAGGCTAAAATTAATAATTAATTGAGCTATAAACTATGATTTTTGGCTATTTTTAGTCATTTTTAGTCATTTCGATCCATTAGGAAATAATTTCACGATGGCCAAAATTCCGATTTCATGAGCTATTACCCATAATTTTGGCCATTTTAGTCATTTTGACCATTTGGCTAGTAAATTTGTGGTGGCCTATTGGGAAATAATTTCTCAAAGGTAAAATTCACGATTTCATGAGCTATTACCCATAATTTTTAGCCATTTTTAGTCGTTTCAAACCATTGGTAAATAATTTTGAGCAGTCCAAACTTCACAATTTCATTAGTTGTAACCCACTATTTTAGCCATTTTTAGTCGTTTCAATCCATTGACATGTAATTTCATCAATTCTAAAATTTACAAATTCATGAGCTATATAAGCCTTGATTTTCGACCATTTTGAGTCATTTCAACCAATTGTTAAATAATTTTATAGTAGCCAAAATTTACAACGTCGTGAGCTATAACCTATGATATTTTACGTTTTTAGTGGTTTTGGGCCATTGGTAAATAATTTCAGTTAGGCCAAAATTTATAATTTTGTGGGCTATAACCTACGGTTTTGGCCAATTTTAGTTATTTCAATCCATTAATGAATAATTCGTGAAGTTCAAACTACACGAATTCCAAGATTTTTGGCATTTCTAGTTATTTAGACCCATTATCAAATAATTTTGGAGATGCCAAAATTCTTAATTTCATGAGCTATTACCCCGATTTTTGGCCATTTTTAGTCCTCTCGACTCCTTGTCAAAATAATTTTGGAGATGCCAAAATTCTTAATTTCATGAGCTATATAACCCACAATTTTTGGCCAATTTTAGTTGTTTCGACCCATTGTCAAATCATTTTTGGTGACCAAAATTCATGATTTTGTGAGCTCTAACCCATGACTTTTAACCATCTTTAGTTGTTTCGACTTCGTCGTTAAATAATTCGCGGTGGCCAAAGTTCACGATATCGTTAGCTATAAACCACGATTTTTAGTCATTTTGACCCTATGGCTAGTTAATTTGTGGATGCCAAAATATTTGATTTCATGAGCTATATAACCCATAATTTTGGCCATCTTTTGTTGTTTTGACTCGTCGTTAAATAATTTTGTGGTGGCCAAAGTTCACGATATTGTGAGCTATAACCCACGATTTTTGATTATTTTTAGTCATTTTGACCATTTGGCTAGTAAATTTGTGGTGGCCTATTGGGAAATAATTTCATAGAGGTCAAAATTTATGATTTCATGGGCTATAATCTATAATTTTGCCCTTTTTGCCGTTCAATCCATTGGGAAATAATTTCTCAAAGGTAAAATTCACGATTTCATAGGCTATAACCCATGATTTTTGGCCACTTTTAGTCAATTCGCCCGTTGGCAAGTAATTTCGTCGTGTCCTAAATTCACAATTTATTGAGCTATAACCCTTGATTATTGTAGATTTTTGTCATTTCAAACCAGCGGTAAATAATTTCAGTTAGGCCAAAATTTATAATTTTGTGGGCTATAACCTACGGTTTTGGCCAATTTTAGTTGTTTCGACCCATTGTCAAATCATTTTTGGTGACCAAAATTCATGATTTTGTGAGCTATAACCCACGATTTTTGGCCATTCTTAGTCGTTTTCACCCATCGGTATATAATTTCACGGAGATCAAAATTCACGATTTTGTGGGCCATTTTAGTCATTTTATCCTATTGATAAATAGTTTCATGAGTCCAAACATCACGATTTCATGACTATAACCCATGATTTTCGCCACTTCTAGTAGTTTCGACTCATTGTCAAAATAATTTCGAGGAGGCAAAATTCTTGATTTCATGAGCCATTATCCATGATTTTTGGCTAGTTTTAATCATTTCGACCTGTTGTTAATTAATTTTGTAGAGGCCAAAATTCACGATTTCATGAGCTATATAACCCACAATTTTTGGCCAATTTTAGTTGTTTTGACTTGTTGCCAAATAATTTTATCGTGACCAAAATTGATGATTTTGTGAGCTATAACCCATAACTTTTAGTCATTTTTAGTCATTTTGACTCGTTATCAAATAATTTTGCGGTAGTCAAAATTCCGATTTCATGGGTTATAACCAACGATTTTTGGCCATTTTTTGTCATTTCGACCCATTGGCTAGGAAATTTGCAGAGGCTAAAATTAATAATTAATTGAGCTATAAACTATGATTTTTGGCTATTTTTAGTCATTTCGATCCATTAGGAAATAATTTCACGATGGCCAAAATTCATGATTTTGTGAGCTATAACCCACGATTTTTGGCTATTTTTAGTCATTTTGACCATTTGGCTAGTAAATTTGTGGTGGCCTATTGGGAAATAATTTCTCAAAGGTAAAATTCACGATTTCATGAGCTATTACCCATAATTTTTAGCCATTTTTAGTCGTTTCAACTTGTTGCCAAATAATTTTATCGTGACCAAAATTGATGATTTTGTGAGCTATAACCCATAACTTTTAGTCATTTTTAGTCATTTTGACTCGTTATCAAATAATTTTGCGGTAGTCAAAATTCACAACATCGTGGGCTATAACCCATGATTTTTGGTTATTTTTAGTCATTTGACCCTTTGGCTAATAAATTTGTGGATGCTAAAATTCATGATTTCATGAGCTATAACCCACGATTTTTACCATTTTAGTCCTCTCGATCCATTATTACATAATTTTGTGGAGGCCAAAATTCATAATTTTGAGAGCTAAAACCCATGATTTTTAGTCATTTTTTCGTTTCAACCCGTTGTTAAATAATTTAGCAATGACCAAAATTCATGATTTCATGAGCTTTAGCCTACGACATTTGGCCATCTTTAGTTATTTCGACTCGTCAAATAATTTCGCTTTGGTCAAAATTCACGATATCGTGAGCTATAACCCACAATTTTCGGTCATTTTTTTCATTTTGACCCTTTGGATAGTAAATTTACGGAGGCTAAAATTCATGATTTCACAAGGTATAACCAACGACTTTTGACCATTTCTAGTAGTTTCGACTCATAAGGAAATAATTTCACGGAGGCCAAAATTCATGATTTTATTGGCTATAACCTATAATTTTTATCATTTTTAGTCATTTCGACCCATTAGGAAATAATTTTTCGAAGACTAAAATTTACAATTTTATGGGCTATAACCCATGATTTTGGGTCATTTGTAGTCAATTCGACCCGTTGCCATGCAGTTTTGTTGAGAACAATATTCATAATTTCATGAGTTATACCCCACGATTATTGCATATTTTTAGTCCTTTCAAACCATTGATAAATAATTTTGTGGTGCACAAACTTCACGATTTTACGAGTTATTACCCACTATTTTTTCCATTTATTGTTGTTTCAACCTACTGATAAGTAATTTCGTTGAGTCTAAATTTCACAATTTCATGATCTATAACTCATGATTTTTGGCCATTTTAGTCATTTCGATCCATTAGGAAATAATTTCACGATGGCCAAAATTCATAATTTTGAGAGCTAAAACCCATGATTTTTGGCCATTTTAGTCATTTTTAGTCATTTGACCCTTTGGCTAATAAATTTGTGGATGCTAAAATTCATGATTTCATGAGCTATAACCCATAACTTTTAGTCATTTTTAGTCATTTTGACTCGTTATCAAATAATTTTGGAGATGCCAAAATTCTTAATTTCATGAGCTATAACCCACGATTTTTGGCCATTTTAGTCCTCTCGACTCCTTGTCAAATAATTTCACGGAGGCCAAAATTCACGATTTCATGAGCTATAACACATAATTTTTGCCCCATTTTAAATAGTGTCGACATGTTGTCAAATAATTTTTCGGTGGCCAAAATTCATGATTTCATGGCGTTAACCCACGACTTTTAGCCATCTTTAGTTGTTTCAACCCATTGTCAAATAATTTCACGATGGCCAAAATTCACGATTTCATGAGCTATAACCCATAACTTTTAGTCATTTTTAGTCATTTTGACTCGTTATCAAATAATTTTGCGGTAGTCAAAATTCACGATATCGTGAGCTATAACCCATGATTTTTGGCCATTCTTAGTCGTTTTCACCCATCGGTATATAATTTCACGGAGATCAAAATTCACGATTTCATGAGCTATATAACCCACAATTTTTGGCCAATTTTAGTTGTTTCAACCCATTGTCAAATAATTTCACGGAGATCAAAATTCACGATTTCATGAGCTATAACCCATGATTTTTGGTTATTTTTAGTCATTTTTAGTCATTTTTAGTCATTTCGATCCATTAGGAAATAATTTTTGAAGACTAAAATTTACAAATTCATGAGCTATAACCCACGATTTTTGGCCATTTTTAGTCGTTTCAATCCATTGACATGTAATTTCATCAATTCTAAAATTTACAAATTCATGAGCTATATAAGCCTTGATTTTCGACCATTTTGAGTCATTTCAACCAATTGTTAAATAATTTTATAGTAGCCAAAATTTACAACGTCGTGAGCTATAACCTATGATATTTTACGTTTTTAGTGGTTTTGGGCCATTGGTAAATAATTTCAGTTAGGCCAAAATTTATAATTTTGTGGGCTATAACCTACGGTTTTTGGCCAATTTTAGTTATTTCAATCCATTAATGAATAATTCGGCGAAGTTCAAACTACACGAATTCCAAGATTTTTGGCATTTCTAGTTATTTAGACCCATTATCAAATAATTTTGGAGATGCCAAAATTCTTAATTTCATGAGCTATTACCCCTGATTTTTGGCCATTTTAGTCCTCTCGACTCCTTGTCAAATAATTTCACGGAGGCCAAAATTCACGATTTCATGAGCTATAACACATAATTTTTGCCCCATTTTAAATAGTGTCGACATGTTGCCAAATAAATTTTCGGTGGTCAAAATTCATGATTTCGTGAGCTTTAACCCATGACTTTGGGCCATCTTTATTATTTCGAACCATCGTCAAATAATTTTGCGATGGTCAAAATTCACAATATCGTGAGCTAGAACCCATGATTTTGGCCATTTTTAATCATTTAGACTCTTTGGCTAGTAAATTTGTGGAGGCTAAAAGTAATGATGTCATGAGCTATAACCTATAATTTTTGGCCATTTTTAGTCATTTCGACCTGTAGTTAAATAATTTTGCGGTGGTCAAAATTCATGATTTGGTGAGCTATAACTCATGATTTTTGGTTATTTTTAGTCATTTGACCCTTTGGCTAATAAATTTGTGGATGCTAAAATTCATGATTTCATGAGCTATAACCCATAATTTTTGGCCATTTTAGTCGTTTTGGCCCATTGGTAAATAATTTCACGAGGCCAAAATTCACGATATCGTGAGCTATAACCCACGATTTTTGGCCATTTTAGTCGTTTTGGCCCATTGACAAATAATTTCGTGGAGGCCAAAATTCACGATTTCATGAGCTATAACCCATGATGTTGGCCATTTTAGTCATTTTTTCGTTTCAACCCGTTGTTAAATAATTTTGCGATGGTCAAAATTCACGATTTCATGAGCTATAACCCACGATTTTTGGCCATTTTAGTCGTTTCAATCCATTGACATGTAATTTCATCAATTCTAAAATTTACAAATTCATGAGCTATATAAGCCTTGATTTTCGACCATTTTGAGTCATTTCAACCAATTGTTAAATAATTTTATAGTAGCCAAAATTTACAACGTCGTGAGCTATAACCTATGATATTTTACGTTTTTAGTGGTTTTGGGCCATTGGTAAATAATTTCAGTTAGGCCAAAATTTATAATTTTGTGGGCTATAACCTACGGTTTTGGCCAATTTTAGTTATTTCAATCCATTAATGAATAATTGAAGTTCAAACTACGAATTCCAAGATTTTTGGCATTTCTAGTTATTTAGACCCATTATCAAATAATTTTGGAGATGCCAAAATTCTTAATTTCATGAGCTATTACCCCGATTTTTGGCCATTTTAGTCCTCTCGACTCCTTGTCAAATAATTTCACGAGGCCAAAATTCACGATTTCATGAGCTATAACACATAATTTTTGCCCCATTTTAAATAGTGTCGACATGTTGTCAAATAATTTTTCGGTGGCCAAAATTCATGATTTCATGAGCGTTAACCCACGACTTTTAGCCATCTTTAGTTGTTTCAACCCATTGTCAAATAATTTCACGATGGTCAAAATTCACAACATCGTGGGCTATAACCCATGATTTTTGGTTATTTTTAGTCATTTGACCCTTTGGCTAATAAATTTGTGGATGCTAAAATTCATGATTTCATGAGCTATAACCCACGATTTTTACCATTTTTAGTCCTCTCGATCCATTATTACATAATTTTGTGGAGGCCAAAATTCATAATTTTGAGAGCTAAAACCCATGATTTTTAGTCATTTTTTTCGTTTCAACCCGTTGTTAAATAATTTAGCAATGACCAAAATTCATGATTTCATGAGCTTTAGCCTACGACATTTGGCCATCTTTAGTTATTTCGACTCGTCAAATAATTTCGCTTTGGTCAAAATTCACGATATCGTGAGCTATAACCCACAATTTTCGGTCATTTTTTTCATTTTGACCCTTTGGATAGTAAATTTACGGAGGCTAAAATTCATGATTTCACAAGGTATAACCAACGACTTTTGACCATTTCTAGTAGTTTAGACTCATAAGGAAATAATTTCACGGAGGCCAAAATTCATGATTTTATTGGCTATAACCTATAATTTTATCATTTTTAGTCATTTCGACTCGTTGTCAAATAATTTCACGAGGCCAAAATTCACGATTTCATGAGCTATAACCCATAATTTTTGGTCATTTTAGTCATTTCGACTCGTTGTCAAATAATTTTGGAGATGCCAAAATTCTTAATTTCATGAGCTATTACCCCGATTTTTGGCCATTTTAGTCCTCTCGACTCCTTGTCAAATAATTTCACGATGGTCAAAATTCACGATTTCATGAGCAATAACCAATAATTTTTGGCCGTTTTAGTTATTTTGACCTGTTGTCAAATAATTTTCTAGATGCCAAAATTCTTGATTTCATGAGCTATAACCCATGATTTTGGCCATTTTAGTCGTTTTGGCCCATTGACAAATAATTTCGTGGAGGCCAAAATTCATGATTTGGTGAGCTATAACTCATGATTTTGGCCATTTTAGTCATTTCGACCGTTATTAATTAATTTGAAGAGGCCAAATTTCATGATTTCGTGAGCTTTAACCCATGACTTTTGGCCATCTTTAGTTGTTTCGACCCGTCGTCAAATAATTTTGTGATGAAATTCACAATATTGTGAGCTAACCCATGATTTTGGCCATTTTAGTCATTTCGACTCGTTGTCAAATAATTTCGTGGAGGCCAAAATTCACGATTTCATGAGCTATATAACCCATGATTTTGGCCATTTTAGTCATTTCGACCCGTTATTAATTAATTTCGAAGAGGCCAAATTTCATGATTTCATGAGCTATAACCCACGATTTTTGACCATATTTAATCATTTCGATCCGTTGTCAAATAATTTCACTATGGTCAAAATTCATGATTTCGTGAGCTTTAACCCATGACTTTTGGCCATCTTTAGTTGTTTCGACCCGTCGTCAAATAATTTTGTGATGAAATTCACAATATTGTGAGCTAACCCATGATTTTGGCCACTTCTAGTCGTTTTGACCCGTTTTTAAATAATTTCGTGGGGCCCAAAATTTAGGATTTCATAACCTATATAACCCATGATTTTTAGCCATTTTTGGTCATTTCGACCCGTTGTTAATTAATTTCACGGAGGCCAAAATTCACGATTTCATAAGCTATAACCCATGATTTTTGGTCAATTTTGATCATTTTGACCCGTTGTCAAATAATTTTGTCGTGGCCAAGATTTACAATTTTGTGAGCTATAAGCCACGACTTTTGGCCATTTTTAGTCATTTCGACTGTCAAATAATTTTACGATAGCCAAAATTTACCATGTTGTGAGCTATAACCCATGATTTTTTTCATTTTTAGTGGTTTTGGCTCATCAATAAATAATTTTACGGAGGCTAAATTTCACAATTTTGTGGGCTACAATCGACTATTTTTGGCTATTTTCAGTCATTTCGATCCATTGGTAAATAATGTTACATAGTCCATACTTCACGATTTCATGAGCAGCAACCTGTGAATTTTGCCAATTTATAGTTGTTTCGACTCGTTGTCAAATAATTTTATAAATGCCAAAATTCTTGATTTCATGAGCTTGATAATCACAATTTTATATCCCTATTTCCTATTGAATATGAATAAATATCTTGCTAATAATTGTTTTTATCTTATATTGCAGGATAATGAAGTATTAATGAATAAAAGCCCAAATGACTCTAATTCTCTGATTTTCTACCTATTTTTATAGTCCACATATGAAGACAAACGAAGGCCCAAGATATCAAGAAGATCCAAGAAGGAAATCATGCAAAAAAAGGCAAAAACGACCAAAGTCGGTGCGAACCGATCGGTTGGCCAACCGGTTGGCTAACCGGTTGGCTAACCGGTTGGTTTCGGGGCTGTTCCGAATTCTGGCAGGATTCTTCTCCTATTTTGGCTTGGTTTGATCCAACGGTTCACATTGATTGCGTTAGGGTATAAATATGGGTTGTATCTGAGGGTTTAGAGGTGTGAAATATTTTGTAAAACTCCTTTTGGAGAGAAAGGGTTGCTCTTGTTTTAGAGTACCTTTCATTGTAATAATTTTTCCTCAATAAATAAATATTTTCGCCCCTTCAATCCCATCTTCTTCTTCTTGTTCAAGGACCAAAAGGAGGATGAGTTGATGATGATGAGTTGCAGGTTTCTCTTTATTTCTCTTTATTATTTCTTTTTCTTTCTTGTTATTTATTTGCTTTGTAGTTTAGATTTAATAGCTTTTGTAGTTTAGATTTATTTGCTTTGTAGTTTAGATTTAATAGCTTTTGTAGTTTAGATTTAATTGCTTTGTAGTTAGATTAGTTTAGAATTTTTCTTTTCTTTTTATTTTCTTTTCTTTTTCTATTTGTTTGAATTTCACAAGATGTTGAACTAAACTCTTGTGGGGATCTAGGTTGCATGAAACTAGTCTCATCTCTTTTGTGTTTATGAATCATCTCTCTTATGCTTAAAAGATCATGTTTAGGTTAATCAACTAGAGAACTAATCGATAGAAGAAGAATTTGATAGTTTATGCTTTCCTTAAGTGGTTTGATAGGCTATGCTTATGAATTCTAGGATTATTATCTTGTTATTACTCTATTCATGAGTTTGAATTTCAATTAGGTGATAATTTGATAAGTTATGCTTTCCTTAAGTGGTTTGATATCTTATGCTTAATAAATCTAATATGAGATGTGGTAAAAGAGAATTTTTCATAGATTATAATTTGAGTTAGCTAGTGGATTCAATTCTAGATTCCTTCATCTCTCTTATTGACTTCTCATCTGTTTAATTGTGATTCCTTTCACACACAATCCAAATCCACTCTCTCATCACTTCATCATGCTTTCATACTATCTTGAATAAAACCCTAATTGTCCGCATAATTTGAGAACTGAACTTGAATCAAACACTTCCTATTTCCGTTCCTCGTGGGATCGACAATCTTAAATACTATAACTTGACAATGGTTGTGCACTTGCGACTATAAAAGGTAAACACTCGTTTTTGCCCATCAAGTTTTTGGCGCCGTTCTTGAGAACGGTGTTAAGTAGGAATTTTTTTAGTTCTTCAACTTGTGTGTTTGTCTATTGTGAATGACAAAAGGAGCTTGAAGGCAAGGAGTTGAAGATTCGAGATTGAAGGTTGCCTCCAACGAGGCTTTGCATTGCTTTTGCGGGTAACTCTTCTCTCTAGTATTTTTAATTCCACCCTATAGGTAGTTCATCACATTAGAGACAATTAGGTTAATAAAATAAAAAAAAATTGACATTCTTTCTTGCGACCATAATTAAAAAAAAAGATTTTTGTTTTGCATCCTTTTTAGTTGCTTTTAATTTCTAGGGTTGCATATCATATAATAGTAGGAATTCACCAAAGTGATTTGAGCATCTTGATTTGGCACTCACTGAAAAAATCATTAAGGGCAAAACCCACTAATCAAGATAAGGTGAGGGATTTCATCACCCTTTCCTTAGCCTAAAATCGCTAATTCCTTACTACACAACCCAAGCCTCTTAAAACTGATTAGACGTTGGCCCCTAAGGATTCGAGCTCAATAAGGAACAAGAAATCTTAAGTGAACCGGTCTAAAGTTTATTTGGATTAATTGGTGTCTAAGGCAAGGTTTAGGGGTTGCGTAAAGGCAAGAACGAGGTACTTAATTGATCTTTGATCTCCCTCTAGTACTATCCTTACCTGGCTAATTACCCAAGTAAACTTTGATTTTTTCACTTAGGAAGTTTTGGTTAGGAGCTGGTCTAAGTCAAGTTTAGGCTTAACCCTAGAGTTAGGGTGATTGAAAAGTGATTGTTTTGATTTGTTTTAGTTAGTTTTTCTTTTCTTTTTCTCATCATCTTCTTAACTTTTTCTCTTTTTCTCATCTAAAAAAAAAAAAGGAAAAACTAATTTTTCTCTTTTCCTTTTCAAAAAAAAAAAAATTGATTTTGGTGTATGCAAACTTGGGTTAGGGACAATACCAATCGCTTAATTCGTCTTGATTCATCACCTGAACCCAACGAAATGGCCAACCCTCCCGTTCTTCAAGATATATGCTACCCAACTAGGAATGCAATCCCTTCATGCATTAAACTCCCCGAAGTCACTGGAACCAATTTCGAACTTAGACCGCATTTCATAAACATGCTTCCGAAATTCTTAGGAGTCGAAACAGAAGACGTATATATTTTTATCTCCGAATTTGAAGAAGTTTTCCTAATGATTAAAATGAAAGACTTAACCGAGGACGCGATCAAGCTTCGATTTATCCCTTTCGCACTTAAGGACAAAGCAAAAAAATGGCTGTATAGCTTACCAACAGATTCCATCTCAACTTGGGTTGAGTTTGTAAAAGTGTTTCTAAAAAAATTCTTTCCTATTCACAAAACGGTCAAGCTTAGAAACAGCATTCAAAACTTTAGAATTGTCCCAGGGGAACCCTTTTGGAAGTACTTCGATAGATTTAAGGATCTTCTCATCCAATGTCCTCATCACGGTCTAGAGAAATGGCGCCTATGCCAAATTATCTATGAAGGATTGGATTATTCTTCAAAAACATCCTTAGAATCTATGTGTCAAGGGGATTTCATGAAGAAAAACGCTAATGAAGCTTGGGATTTTTTAGAGAGTTTATCCGAAAAAACCATGCAATGGGAACATTGCGATGATCGAGTCTCCTCAGTTTCCCAACCAAAAACCAGTGGTCTTTCCTTAGAATCGAATATAGCCGCTGAAGCAAAGATGGCGACAATCATGCGTAGGTTAGAAGCGTTAGAAGTCAAAGAACGAGTTCCCGCTCAAATCAATCAAGTTTCAGCCTCTGGGTGTCATAACTGTCTGTCTCCATCTCATGTTTCAGAGGAATGTCCTCTTTTAGGATCCGGTCAGCCACTAGGTCAGGTCAACGCTGCATTCCAGCGTCCGATGAATGATCCGTTCTCTTCAACTTATAACCCAGGTTGGAGAAATCATCCGAATTTTGCATGGAACCAGGGAAACTACTCCACGAACCAAAATTTCAATCCAGCTTCAACCCAACAATTTCCTAGAAACACAATTCCTCTCAATTTCCAACAACCGAATCTGTCATTTCAAAATCAGTCTCCTCATCACCAATCTGCAAATCACGCTCCTCAAATTGCTGATCATGATAAACGTCTCAATGTTTTGGAAAAGGGTCTTGAAACTTTGATTAAAACCTCTACACAGTCCACGAACTTGTTGACTCAAACATCAAACACATTGAATTCCTTCATGCAATCAACTGGGCAAATCTTCACTTCCAACACTCAAGCCATAGCTAGGTTAGAAACCCAACTTGGTCAACTAGCTAATGCCATAGCGAGAGAAAGGAACTTTTCCGAGTCAACCCGTGACCAACCCAAAGGACACGGGTACGAGTTCAGCATATGAGGCTCAGGTGAATGCAATCCATTCACTCCGATCAGGTAGAGAAGTCGATAATCAGGTTAGAATGCCTCCAAGCCAAACCCATGAACCCGATCAAGTCATTTCTCCTTCTAATGAATCACCCAATTCTGATAACCAAGAGCCTGAACCCGAACCTGAGCCTAATATTGACAAGTTCAAACCGGTTGCCCCATTTCGGATAGACTCGAGCCTAGAAATCACTCCCCTCAAGAAGAGAAGATCCTAGAAACCTTCAAGCAGGTTAAGGTTAACATTCCTCTCTTAGATATCATCAAACAGATCCCGACTTATGCCAAATTTTTAAAAGATTTGTGTACTAAAAAGAGACGAATAAATGTTCCGAAGAAAGTCTTCTTTGCTGCCAATATCACTGATATAATCTCAAAGTCCATGCCTCTGAAACATAAGGATCCAGGTTGTCCTACCATCTCCTGTATCATTGGTATGATCATATTGATAAGGAGCTTTTAGACTTAGGGGCCAGTATTAATTTGCTTCCATACTCGGTCTATCAACAACTAGGTGTAGGAGAACTCAAACCAACCAAATGCACCATTCAGTTAGCTGATAGATCAGTCAAAGTCCCCATGGGTGAGATAACTGATGTTTTGATTAAGGTTGGAGAATTCATTTTCCCTGTGGATTTCATCGTCCTGGAAACACAGCCTGTTTCCAATCCAAAAGGACAGATACCTGTCATATTAGGAAGACCGTTCTTAGCCACGTCTAATGCTCTTATCAACTGTAGAACTGGTCACATGAAGCTGTCTTTTGGGAATATGACTGCTGATATCAATATTTTCAATGTAGAGAATCAGCCTTCCAATCAACCTTTTGAAATAAATTTTATTCAGGAGATAGGAGAAGAAGAGAATAAATCAGACCTTAGTTTTGAGGAAATATTTCATGAGGAGCTGGAAATCTTAAAAATTGATTTGATTTTTCAAATTGAGGAAACGTGTTGAATACATGTCTTTTGAATGCAACATTCGAGGAACTCTTTTCAGATGAGCTTAGTTTTTCAGAAAATAACCAATCAGAATTCAAACCCTCAAATATAGAAGTCATGTTTGAGAAAAATTTCAAAGATAAGCTGATTGCACAAACTTTTGTTAACAAAGAAGCTAAGTTCAAAATGCATAACACCAACAATAATACCTATCTTTATTTGCTACAAAAATCATCATAAACCTTGGAATTTTTAGAATTTGAGAACATCATTGATTATATCATTTTGGAATTCTTTAAATTACGGGTAGAATTTTCAACAATAAAGTAGGGTTTAATGTAGAATATGAGCTTTTCATGTTTTATCTGCTATTCTACATTTGTATTTGTTGTCCCACACTAATAATAAAAGAATTTATTCTTCTCTCATGTGAGAGTTTCTTGTATAAAAACAAAAACAAAAACAAAAAATAAAAATAAAAAAAATAAAATTTTTTTCACTCCCTCATCTTAAAGGTATTTGCGAATTTTTATCATTGTTCATTGGTAGAACAAATGTAAGTGCTTCAATTACTATCTGTTTTACTTTGTGCTTAATCGAGTTTGCATTGAGGACAATGCAAAATTTAGGTGTGGGGTGGAATTTAGGTAATTCAATTTTTCTCTTATCATTTTTCTTTTCTTTTATAAAAAATAAAATTTAAAAAAAATTAGTCTCTTGCCAACTTAATAGAGTTGATTAATAATTGATCTATTGGTTAGAATTTAAGTCTTCTAATCCTTAGTTAGTTCTATACTCAAGTCTACCTTTTATGATAACTCCAATTAAATTTCTCAAGGAATGATTTTCAAAGTAGTATACTTCACTTAAGTTTTAACTTAAATGTTTAATTAAGAGTGATGATATTTTTGCATGCTCGACTTAGAGTGGAAGATAATTCTTCAAGTTGTCTTAGTCCAAATATTGTTCGAACATATATACATATATATTATACTAACTTTACAAAAGAAGAGTCTGAAAAATGGGCACCACACATAAAAAAAAAAAAATCTAAAATCTTTGGGGTTTCATTTTATTAAGCCTAAGTTGGTGAGTAATTAAGCCCGAGGAGTATTTCTATGCTTAATGACCTAAGCCCAATTGGGTTGGGATTCATTGGCCCAAAACTCGCTAAATGGTCACTTAGAAAGCCGATAAAACCACCAAGGAACACCAAAAAAAAAAAAATATATATATATATATATATATATATATATATATAAATAATAAAAATAAAAAAAAAAAACTAACCAAGTTTTTGTATAGATGTGTATATGTTCTTGAATAATTAAACTGGACTATAAGACTTGAAGGTTGTTTAAAACAAAGAGTTAGTATGTTCCTTTCAAAACTTTTAAATTAAATTTTTGAGTTAAACTTTGTTTTGTATCACTATGGAAGGATTTTCTTGAGAAAATTACATTGGAGTTATGATAAAAATATTTTCTTGAGTATTAACCAACTTTAATTAGAATGCACGAATATAACGGATGAATTGATTATTTCATTAACTCTTTAAAATTGGCAAGTTGACTGAATTTTGTGGGTATATTCACTGCAAACCCTCACGAGACTACAACTCGTCCTTTGGGGTAACAGGGGTTTAAAGGCTTGTTGTATCGCTAAATACAACCGCGATTCTCTGAAAGTGAGTTAGGATTTTCTTTTTAGTTTTCTTTGCTAGAGGACTAGCAAAAGTTTAGGTGTGGGGTATTTGATAATCACAATTTTATTACAATTTTATATCCCTATTTCCTATTGAATATGAATAAATATCTTGCTAATAATTGTTTTATCTTATATTGCGGGATAATGAAGTATTAATGAATAAAAGCCCAAATGACTCTAATTCTCGATTTTCTACCTATTTTTATAGTCCACATATGAAGACAAACGAAGGCCCAAGATATCAAGAAGATCCAAGAAGGAAATCATGCAAAAAGGCAAAACGACCAAAGTCGGTGCGAACCGTCGGTTGGCCAACCGGTTGGCTAACCGGTTGGTTTGAGTCGTTCGAATTCGGCGGATTCTTCTCCTATTTTGGCTTGGTTTGATCCAACGGTTCACATTGATTGCGTTAGGGTATAAATATGGGTTGTATCGAGGGTTTAGAGGTGTGAAATATTTTGTAAAACTCCTTTTGGAGAGAAAGGGTTGCTCTTGTTTTAGAGTACCTTTCATTGTAATAATTTTTCCTCAATAAATAAATATTTTCGCCCTTCAATCCCATCTTCTTCTTCTTGTTCAAGGACCAAAAGGAGGATGAGTTGATGATGATGAGTTGCGAGGTTTCTCTTTATTTCTCTTTATTATTTCTTTTTCTTTCTTGTTATTTATTTGCTTTGTAGTTTAGATTTAATAGCTTTTGTAGTTTAGATTTAATAGCTTTGTAGTTTAGATTTAATAGCTTTTGTAGTTTAGATTTAATTGCTTTGTAGTTAGATTAGTTTAGAATTTTTCTTTTCTTTTTATTTTCTTTTCTTTTTCTATTTGTTTGAATTTCACAAGATGTTGAACTAAACTCTTGTGGGGATCTAGGTTGCATGAAACTAGTCTCATCTCTTTTGTGTTTATGAATCATCTCTCTTATGCTTAAAAGATCATGTTTAGGTTAATCAACTAGAGAACTAATCGATAGAAGAAGAATTTGATAGTTTATGCTTTCCTTAAGTGGTTTGATAGGCTATGCTTATGAATTCTAGGATTATTATCTTGTTATTACTCTCTTCATGAGTTTGAATTTCAATTAGGTGATAATTTGATAAGTTATGCTTTCCTTAAGTGGTTTGATATCTTATGCTTAATAAATCTAATATGAGATGTGGTAAAAGAGAATTTTTCATAGATTATAATTTGAGTTAGCTAGTGGATTCAATTCTAGATTCCTTCATCTCTCTTATTGACTTCTCATCTGTTTAATTGTGATTCCTTTCACACACAATCCAAATCCACTCTCTCATCACTTCATCATGCTTTCATACTATCTTGAATAAAACCCTAATTGTCACATAATTTGAGAACCGAACTTGAATCAAACACTTCCTATTTTTATAGTCCACATATGAAGACAAACGAAGGCCCAAGATATCAAGAAGATCCAAGAAGGAAATCATGCAAAAAAAGGCAAAAACGACCAAAGTCGGTGCGAACCGATCGGTTGGCCAACCGGTTGGCTAACCGGTTGGCTAACCGGTTGGTTTCGAATTACGGCGGATTCTTCTCCTATTTTGGCTTGGTTTGATCCAACGGTTCACATTGATTGCGTTAGGGTATAAATATGGGTTGTATCTGAGGGTTTAGAGGTGTGAAATATTTTGTAAAACTCCTTTTGGAGAGAAAGGGTTGCTCTTGTTTTAGAGTACCTTTCATTGTAATAATTTTTCCTCAATAAATAAATATTTTCGCCCTTCAATCCCATCTTCTTCTTCTTGTTCAAGGACCAAAGGAGGATGAGTTGATGATGATGAGTTGCGAGGTTTCTCTTTATTTCTCTTTATTATTTCTTTTTCTTTCTTGTTATTTATTTGCTTTGTAGTTTAGATTTAATAGCTTTTGTAGTTTAGATTTATTTGCTTTGTAGTTTAGATTTAATAGCTTTTGTAGTTTAGATTTAATTGCTTTGTAGTTAGATTAGTTTAGAATTTTTCTTTTCTTTTTATTTTCTTTTCTTTTTCTATTTGTTTGAATTTCACAAGATGTTGAACTAAACTCTTGTGGGGATCTAGGTTGCATGAAACTAGTCTCATCTCTTTTGTGTTTATGAATCATCTCTCTTATGCTTAAAAGATCATGTTTAGGTTAATCAACTAGAGAACTAATCGATAGAAGAAGAATTTGATAGTTTATGCTTTCCTTAAGTGGTTTGATAGGCTATGCTTATGAATTCTAGGATTATTATCTTGTTATTACTCTCTTCATGAGTTTGAATTTCAATTAGGTGATAATTTGATAAGTTATGCTTTCCTTAAGTGGTTTGATATCTTATGCTTAATAAATCTAATATGAGATGTGGTAAAAAGAGAATTTTTCATAGATTATAATTTGAGTTAGCTAGTGGATTCAATTCTAGATTCCTTCATCTCTCTTATTGACTTCTCATCTGTTTAATTGTGATTCCTTTCACACACAATCCAAATCCACTCTCTCATCACTTCATCATGCTTTCATACTATCTTGAATAAAACCCTAATTGTCACGCATAATTTGAGAACTGAACTTGAATCAAACACTTCCTATTTCCCGTTCCTCGTGGGATCGACAATCTTAAATACTATAACTTGACAATGGTTGTGCACTTGCGACTATAAAAGGTAAACACTCGTTTTTGCCCATCAGAGCTATTACCTATGATTTTCGGTACTTTTTAGTCCTTTCAACTCGTTGTCAAATAATTTCGCTGAGGCCAAAATTCACGATTTCAAGAGCTATAACCCATAATTTTTGGCTATTTTTAATCATTTTGATCCGTTAGCTAGTAATTTCGTCGAGTCCTAAATTCATGATTTCATGAGTTATTACCCATGGTGCTTGGAAATTTTTAGTCCTTTTAAATCATTAGTAAATAATTTTAAGGAGTCCAAACTTCATGATTTTATCAGCTCTAACCCACTATTTTCCCTATTTTTAGTCGTTTCAACCCATTGGCATGTAATTTTGTCAATTCTAAAATTTATGAATTAATGAGCAATATAACCCATGATTTTTGGCCATTTTTATTTATTTCGACTAATTATAAAATAATTTTACAGTAGCCAAAATTTACGATGTCGATAGCCATAACTCATGATATTTTTAATTTTTAGTGGTTTTGGCCCATTAGTTAATATTTTGTGGAGGCCAAATTTCACAATTTTGTGGGCTATAACTCACGATTTTTGGCTATTTCTAGTCATTTCAACCTATTGATAAATAATTTCGTTGAGTCCAAACTTTATGATTTCATGAGTAATAACCCATGATTTTTGGCCATTTTTATTTATTTTCACCCATTATCAAATAATTTGGCGGATGCCAAAATTCTTGATTTCATGAGCTATTATTCCTGATTTTCGGCTATTTTAGTCCTCTTGGCCCGTTGTCAAATAATTTGGCAGAGGCCGAAATTCACGATTTTGGGCTCTATAACCCACGATCTTTTGCCATTTTTAGTCGTTTTGACCTGTTGTTAAATAAATTTGCAGTGGCCAAAATTCACAATTTCGTGAGCTTTAACCTATGAGTTTTAGTCATTTTTAGTTGTTTCGACCCGTTGTGAAATAATTTCATGATGGCCAAAATTCACAACATTGTGAGCTATAATCCATGCTTTTTAGCTATTTTTAGTTATTTTGACCCTTTGGATAGTAAATTTGCAGAGGCCAAAATTTATGATTTAATAAGTTATAACCCACTCTAAGTTATATGTATGTATAGATTACAAGGACTTGAGGAATTGACTTCCACTCTAAGTTAAGCATGAAAGAATTTCATTAGTTTAAGTAAAGTTCTAAATTAGAGCTATAGTAAGTTATGATACTTCAAAATTATTTCTCAAAAATTTATTTAGAGTTATCATAAATAGGCTAACTTAAGTATAAAGCTAACTAAGAACTAGAAAGGTTAAAATTCATTAAGTAAATTAATGTTTAATTAACTTTATCAAGTTGGCGGTGACATATTTTTTAAGAGAAAGAAAAGAAGGATAAAACAAAGGATAGTATGTATGTATGTATGTATATATATATATATATATATATATATATATATATATATATATATATATATATATATATATATATATATATATATATATATATATATATATATATATATATATATATATATATATATATATATATATATATATATAGAGAGAGAGAGAGAGAGAGAGAGAGAGAGAGAGAGGATAATGGGTATGATTGGTACCAAGCAAAAATTGGTACTTTTAGTGATGTAGTCACTTCTCATCCACTCATTTAATAGGTGAATAATTAACCAGGGACTATTTTTAAATGGATACCTTTTAAATGAGTGAATGTGAAAGCATCCACATCACTACCTTTTAAATAGAAACCTTTAAATGAGTGAAAAACAAACTTTTTTTTATATATATTACAAAAATATAGAAATCAACCTGTATGGTGTGGCTTATGAAGAATCCATACTATTTCTTCCTTATTTGTAGAGAACTCTAAAAATAGTTTTAAACGTTAACCATTAATTTTGAAAATATTACCTTTTTTAGGGTTCTCTATCTCTACTACTCCATGAGAGAAAATCTGTTTCACAATACACGGACCTATCCATCGTGAAAGCAATTTTCCAAGAAAAGATGCAATTTATAACTATAAAGAAGAACCTTTCGTCCTGGAATAAAAGTTTTTCGTATTATTGATTTATCATAAAAAATCTTTGTTTTTTCCTTGTAAATTTTTGCATTTTCATAAGCATCATTCCGAATCTCTTCTAGCTCATTGAGTTAGAGCTTCCTATTTTAACCGGCCAAGTCTAAATTAAAATTCAGCTTTTCAATTGCCCACATGTCATGGTGTTTGAGTTCAATCGATAGATGACATGCCTTTCTGAAAATAATCCTTTACGGTGACATGTCCAAGTTTATTTTAAATATTGTACGATAAGCCCACAAAGCATCACATAACTTAACTTAACAAACCAATCTTTCTTTTCTGATTAATGATTTTTTCTAAGATTTATTTGATTTGTCTATTTGTGACCTCTACTTTACCATTGGTTTGGGGATGATAAAGAGTTGACAACTTGTGAGTGATTGAATATTTCCTCATCAAAGCTTCAAATGAACGATTATAAAAATTTGTGCTGTTATCACTAATGATGGCTCGGGGCATTCCAAACCAGGAAAAATCCTTGAGAAATTTAACAACCACCTTGTCGTCATTGATTTGGCAAGCCACCACTTCAACCCATTTTGACATGCATTCTACAACCACTAGAATGTACAAATTTCTAAACGAGTTTGGAAATGGATGCATGAAATCTATACCCCACACATCGAAAAGCTCAACAGTGAGAATTAGTTGTAAGGACATCATATTTTTTCTAGTGATTCTTCCTGAAAGCTGACAATGGTTACAAGCTTTACAGAACTCATGGGCATCTTTGAACAGACAGGGCCAATTCAACCCATATTGAAGAACTTTCTCAATAGTTTTTCTCAGACCAAAGTGTCCCCCACAAGCTTGCTCATGATTGTAGGCGTTAAAAAATACTTACAAGATCCCCGAAACCAACTCGTGACGGGGAGTCGGCGAATGACAACCCATCGAATGATACGGACGTCGCACTTCTGGCGGACCTCGCCATTTGGCGAGCCTCGTGTTCACTTGGCGAAGCCTCAGCTCATTTCGGCGAACCTCGGTTCCTTTTGATGAACCTCGCATTTTAGCGAACCTCGGTTCCTCCTGGCGAACCTCGCCGTTTGGCCAACCTCGGTTCCTTTTGACGAACCTAGCCTCTTGGCGAACCTCGCAGTACGGCGAACCTCGGTTCATTTTGGCGAACCTCGGTTCATTTTGGTGAACCTCGCCAATTGGCGAGCCTCGGTTCCTTTTGATGAACCTCGCATTTTAGCGAACCTCGGTTCCTTTTGGCGAACCTCGGTTCATTTTGGCGAACCTCAGTTCATTTTGGCGAACCTCGGTTCCTTGTGGCGAACCTCGCAGTACGGCGAACCTCGGTTCATTTTGGCGAACCTCGCCTTTTGACGAACCTCGCCATTTGGCGAGCCTCGTGTTCGCTTGGCAAAGCCTCAGTTCATTTTGGCGAACCTCGGTTCCTGCTGGCAAACCTCGGTTCATTCAGTCGAACCTCGTATTCGTTTGGCGAGCCTCGGTTCCTTTTAGCAAACCTCGAACCTCGTATTCGTTTGAACCTCGTGCTGAGGCACCTTGGCTAACTTAGCCGAGGCACCTCGGCCTGGTTAGCCGAGGCACCTCGGCCAATTTGGCCGAGGTGGCTCGGCCAGGTGGCCGAGCCACCACCCCTCCCCCGATTTGTATAAATAGGGGGGGTCTTCTTGGATTTAAAAAAAAAAAAGTCGGCTTGAGGGGGAATTTTTGGGAGATCTTTTTGGAGAAAAAGCGGACTTTGAGAGAGCTTCCAGGCGGATTCTTGGAGCGGCAGTTCAGGGGCTTCTTGGAGCGGACTTTGGGCAATTGAGGATCCAGCTCGAGTCTACGCCGGTCTAGGTCAAGTTTGCGAATTTACCCTCTAGGCTAAGCTTCGTCTTAGTCTCAGGGCGAGCGTGTGATTTCTCCTAGTAGATTTCACCCGCTCCGGCGATCACCTCCTTCGTGAGTTGATCCCCGTCGGCGTCTTATTTCCTTCGTGAAATAAGCACTCGGTCGCAGATCTCGTATCTAGATCTCCACTCGGATCGGGATTGCGCGGCGGTCCACGGACACAAAAAGTCCCCGGCACAGGCAAAGAACCCACGCAAGCGAGGATCTCGATATAACAGAGATCCTCGTGTTTGTTCACCGAGGAAAAGTTGTAATCTTTTTGATTTTCATTGTAAGCCTTATAAAAAGGCGATATTTTTCTTTGAATTTGTTTCAGGCGACTGAAGTTTGTAACAGTTCAAATCAATGACAATCAAACCGACTTTTACCGCGAACAATGATAGAAAGAAAGAACACTCATAGTTTGTTCATTTGGAATACATCTTCTAAAGATCTGATTAGGATAATACTTGAACAGATAGGCATCATCCTTGTAAAAATATTTTATCCAGGAGAGAAAATACCTGGATAAAATAAGATCTATCCTATTTAGACCAATGAGAAGGGAGCTATTTTATGACCAAATAGTTCACAATATCTGCGAACCATAGTACAGACTGGACTTGTAGGAGTTGTTCATCAGGAAAATTATCATTTATTGGAACATTGGATTGGTGCATTAGGGAGTATAGACAAGTGGTCTGCTATAGGGTTCTCCGCTCCTCTTCTATCAAGAATTTGCAAATCAAACTCTTAGAGCAAGAGTATCCATCTAATGAGCCGTGCGTTAACATCTTTCTTGGTCAAAAGATACTTCAGTGCGGCATGATCAGTGTAAATCTTGATAAGGGACCCAATAAGATAGAACCTGAATTTCTCTAAGGCAAAAATAACAGCTAAAAGCTCGTTCTCAGTGACAGAGTAGTTTTGCTGTGCATTGCTTAGTGTCCGACTTGCATAGTAGATCACATAAAACTTTCCATCTATCCATTGTCCTAAGACAACACCAATTTCAAAATCAGATGCATCACACATTAACTCAAATGATAGAGTCCAATCAGGTGCATGAATAATAGAAGTTGTGGTTAGTTCCTTCTTTAAGTGATCAAATGCCTTAAGGCATACAGGAGAGAATTCAAAGGTTATATCCTTTTCTAAAAGATTGGTTAAAGGCCTAGTAATTTTTCTAAAGTTTTTGATCAATCGTCTGTAAAAACCAGCATGACCAAGGAATGATCTGACATCATTAATATTTTTGGAGGGGGAAGGTTAGAAATGAGATCTACCTTCGCTTTTTCGACTTCTATTTCCTTATTGGAAACTACTCGCCCTAAGACAATTCCCTGTTTGACCATAAAGTGACATTTCTCCCAATTGGGAGTCAGATTATTCTCCCTACACCATGCTAGGACAAGTTTGAGATGAGGCAAACTCACATATAATGTGTCTCATTAGAAGTGACTTATCAATTAAAGTATTTTCTATGACACATGAAATAGTAGGATAACCTGGATCCTTATATTTCAAGGGCATGGACTTTGAAAGAATGTCACTGATATTAGTAGCTAAAAAGACTTACTTCGGAGCATTAATTGCTATTTTCTTAGTGCACAAATCATTGAAGAATTTTGCATAAGATGGAACTTTTTGGATTACATCTAAGTGAGGGATGTTAACCTTGACCTGCTTAAATATTTCTAAGATCTTCTCCATCTGAGGAGAGTTTTTCCTCAGTCTGAGTCTATTTGAAAAAGGAGCAATGGGCTTATACATATCTAGATTGAGCTCAGGTTCATTTTCTGGTTCTCATTCATCAGAAGAGGATGATGATTGCACAGAATTATCAGAAGGAGGGAGTGTTTATTTAGGTTCAGCAGATTGGATAGGAGGAGGAGAAGAAGGAGCTTGGTCGGGAGCCATTCTAACTTGGTTATCTGCCTGTTTGTCTGACCTCAATGTATGGACTGCATTTACTTGAGCTGAATTAGATGAACTTGTTCTACTGTCTTTGGGATTTGCAACTGGTTGGCTTGAAAATTCCCCCCGTTCTCTCTCTCTCTCTCTCTCTCTCTCTCTCTCTCTCTCTCTCTCTCTCTCTCTCTCTCTCTCTCAGCACTAGCTAGTTGTCCTAATTGCGTTTCCAGTCTAGCTATGGCTTGAGTGTTAGAATTCAACAGTTGGCCTGTTATTTTCATGAAGGAATTCAGACAGTTGGATGATTGAGCCAACATGATGATGGTCTGTATAGATGCTTTTATCATAGCTTCGAGACCTTTCTCTAAGATACTGAACCACTTCTCATGGTTAGAATTTGATGGAACAGAATTTTGATATAAAAGATAGGGGTGTGGATTATGAAAATTATTGCGAGTGTTGGCCGAACCCATGTTTCCCCTAGGAACTTGTGGAACTAAAGAGGGATTAAAGTTTGGATTTCCTGAGAAATTTCCTTGATTCATGGCAAAGTTAGGATGATTTTTCCAATTCGGATTGTAAGTTGGAGAAAATGGGTCATTCCTAGGACACTGGAATGCAGCGTTTATCTGTTCGAGTGGTTGGTTGTTTCCTAGAAGAGGATAGTTTTCTGAAACATGAGCTGGAGATAAGCAATTATAGAATCCACGGGAAGAAAATTGGTTGATATGAGCGAGAGCTCAATTTTTAGTTGTTTCAATCCATTGTCAAATAATTTTGCGGTGATCAAAATTCATGATATTGTAAGTTTTAACCCATGATTTTTAGCCATTTTTATTCATTTTGACCTATTGACTAGTAAATTTGCGGAGGCCTAAATTCATAATTTCATGAGCTATAATGCATAATTTTTTTACAATTTTAATCATTTCAACCTATTGGGAAATAATTTTACGGAGGCTAATATTCATGATTTCGTAGGCTATAACCCATGATTTTGGAGCATTTTTAGTCATTTCGACCCATTGGGAAATTATTTCCTGGAGGCAAAAATTCACGATTTCGTGGGCTATAACCCACTATTTTTGGCCATTTTAGTCGTTTCGACCCATTGGCAAGTAATTTCATCGAGTACTAAATTTTAATTTCATGAGCTATAATCCACGATTTGTAGAAATTTGTATTCATTTCAAACCATTGGTAAATAATTTTGCAGAGTTCAAACTTCATGATTTCACGAGCTATAGCCCACTATTTTTGTCATTTTTTGTCGTTTCAACCCATTGACAAGTAATTAATCGAGCCTAAAACTCACAATGTCATAGGTTATAACCCATGACTTTGAGCAACTGTCACGCCCCGCTTTCCAAAATACCCGGAAGCGGTACGTGAACAAGTCCGCGATGTATTAGGTTGAGGAGAAATACGAATAATAAAAAATATTTCTTCTCAATCTAATACGCCAAGCGTCAAGTAATCATAAAATACATCACAGTCACAGATCCCAATCACAGCCAGTAAGAATAAATAATAATCGAGCGAGAAGAGTACATATCACCAAAATGAAATAATATCCAGGACTATAAAAGAGTCCACATATCTGAAACAATTCATGTGGCTAAAGAAACTAGAGAGTCATGAAACAAATGTCAACTGAGCTAAAACGAAAATACTGAAAGAAATCTAAAGTTCATCAACTACTGAAATTAAAGGGGAAACTAAGCTTCAGCTCGATCTACTCCGTCGTCTGGAATGTTCTCCTGGCGAAACTCCGGCTCAAGTGTGGCGCATCTTGGACCTGTCCGTCATCTAAATCTGACGTACACCAAGAGAATGGAGTACGTCAGCGTGTATAACACACGGCAAGATCCCACAAGCAATAGCAGTATAATAATAATACAAACAAATGCAAGTAATCAGAAACTGCGATCGTCTGGCGTATAACAATACGATTAACCATCCATGTAAAGATCGAATGAGATTAATATTAAGAAATCTACAAGCGAGGCGTGAATGCGTCGGCGAAATAATCAAACAAGGAAACCCTCATGTATATACCGTATGTCTCAGATTGTAAATAACTAAATAATAACCCCAAACTATACACGGATGGAACATACAACTGGAAATAAAGCATTGACATATGCATCTCAGGTGTCCGTACAACCAAGTGCCCTAACTGTCAAATATCTCAACTCGATGTCCGTATCTAGCCATCCTATAACAGGTCATTGGATCATAACTCTCACAGAGTCGAAATTCATATCACCGGATAACTGACTGTTCACAAATCCCCTGCGTGCATCCAATGCCGCTGCACAAATCGGCCAGAGGACTACACGCAAACTGATTCCGGCCTGTCCGGACACAAGCAGGACTCAGGTGAATACACAAGTACACTGACTAAAGTGACTACACAAATTCAAACTTTAGCCCTACAAACCAACTCCAGTGACTACACAAATTCACTGGTGCGAGTCTGGAAGATACGTCAACAGCCATATCCGATCACATGAACCAAGACTTTCCCATCCCACGGTCTCAGGTAAACCAAGTCAACGATGTCGATATCAAACACGGGTTCACCTCCTAAGCATGGTCAACACACACATGTCACTAGGTCATGTTCATGACGAACCAAGTCCCTAAGTCATGAACTACTACGGTTCTGGACACAACAAGACTATGTATAACTGCAATTAACATGTCATATGTGCAACTACTCTACGTGTCGGTGTCGTGTATCATGAACAGTAACGTGAATAACTATCAACAACGGTGCAATATGAAAATGTGAAATAAGAGAAGTTAACCACATGAAATGACGTAGTTTTCAACATAAATTCCCATAAAAATCATTTAAACTAATTCCCAACTTAATTATCCAATATTTCAATTAAAATATACTTTTTCTCTTTAATTTTATTTATGAGCGATAAGTATTTTCTTTTCCATAAATCACCTCTATTTCTTTTTCTTTTCAACAAAACCTCTTAAAATATTTAAAAATTCTTTTTCTCCCAAATAATTTCTTTAAATCATAACAATTAATAAAAATACTTTTATTCCAAAATAATTTATTTTCACCAAATAATTTCTTTAAAAATATTTTCATAATTATAATAAATACTAAAAATATCCTAAAAATACATTCTTACTTCCAAATAGCGAAATTAATCATAGATCAATTGACCTATCCAATCATCACGGATAATCTTATACTATCGAATATTCACTAAATATGTAAATGTTAAGCTAGCATATGATATCAAAGTCTGGCCCGAACTTTACATATCTGAAATAATTCATAAATAATCTAAAAATATAAAATACGAGTCAACGGGTATCGGGATCTTGCCTACGGCCGAAATCGGATGTCGCGACGGCTGGCGCATGGCTGCGGCAGCGCCACGACGGCTCAATGGCGTGCGGGCTGCCGACGGCTCAACGGCGTGCCGCGGCGGCGGCGGGTCTGGTGCGTGTGGCGGGGTCGGCGGCGAATCGGGCGGGGTGGAAACAGGCAGTGGAAATCTGGCTCAAAATGTCGTCGTCGGCAAAAGTCGCTCTCGCCGGCGATCTCAGAATAAAAAGCTGGAAGAAAAGCTCGGCAGTCGAAATCAGAAATCAAAAAAATAAAAGAGATAAAGAAAGAACAAAACGTCATCGGGAAAGAAAATCAATCGCTCAAAATCAAATCAGGAATCAAAAAGAAATCAGTCGGGGGCGGCAGGCTCAAACAAAATCATGGTCTGGTGGAGGTTGGATCTGGAACGAAAGAGAGAAGAGAAAGAGAGAGAGAAAGAGGAGAAGTACGGGTTTGGTTTAAAAACAAAATATAATATATATATATATATATATATATATATATATATATATATATATATATATATATATATATATATATATATATATATATATATATATAGGGTTAGGGTTAGATTGAGGGGTATAGTACAATACATCAAATAGGGATTTATTATTATGATGATAATTAAACAAAATTGACACTAATAAAATTATTACACACATATATATATATTTCTCATTACCAAATGCCAAGCTCAGTTACAATATCATTGGTAATATCAAGAATCAAGATTGGGACTGAAAGTATTCATCGCAATTATTGAATTTATAATGTGGCTAAATCATAAACATAAATATAAACTCTATTTTGAATTAGTAGAGAATCACGAAAATTTGAGAAAATATTAATAATACCTTTAGAAAATAATATTTAATATTTAAATACTAGAAAATAATATTTAGCGTTCAAATACCAAAAATAATATTTAAAATTAGAAAAGCAATATTTGAAGATACGTATCAAAAGTATTAGAAAATAATACTAGAAAATAATATTTAATATTTAAATACTAGAAAATAATATTTAGCGTTCAAATACCAAAAATAATATTTAGCGTTCAAATACCAAAAATAATATTTAATATTTAAATACTAGAAAATAATATTTAGCGTTCAAATACCAAAAATAATATTTAATATTTAAATACTAGAAAATAATATTTAATATTTAAATACTAGAAAATAATATTTAGCGTTCAAATACCAAAAATAATATTTAGCGTTCAAATACCAAAAATAATATTTAGCGTTCAAATACCAAAAATAATATTTAGCGTTCAAATACCAAAAATAATATTTAATATTTAAATACTAGAAAATAATATTTAGCGTTCAAATACCAAAAATAATATTTAATATTTAAATACTAGAAAATAATATTTAGCGTTCAAATACCAAAAATAATATTTAATATTTAAATACTAGAAAATAATATTTAGCGTTCAAATACCAAAAATAATATTTAGCGTTCAAATACCAAAAATAATATTTAATATTTAAATACTAGAAAATAATATTTAATATTTAAATACTAGAAAATAATATTTAGCGTTCAAATACCAAAAATAATATTTAATATTTAAATACTAGAAAATAATATTTAGCGTTCAAATACCAAAAATAATATTTAGCGTTCAAATACCAAAAATAATATTTAATATTTAAATACTAGAAAATAATATTTAATATTTAAATACTAGAAAATAATATTTAGCGTTCAAATACCAAAAATAATATTTAATATTTAAATACTAGAAAATAATATTTAGCGTTCAAATACCAAAAATAATATTTAATATTTAAATACTAGAAAATAATATTTAGCGTTCAAATACCAAAAATAATATTTAATATTTAAATACTAGAAAATAATATTTAGCGTTCAAATACCAAAAATAATATTTAGCGTTCAAATACCAAAAATAATATTTAATATTTAAATACTAGAAAATAATATTTAGCGTTCAAATACCAAAAATAATATTTAGCGTTCAAATACCAAAAATAATATTTAATATTTAAATACTAGAAAATAATATTGTCGAGTCCTAAATTTACAATTTCATGAGGTATAACCCATGATTATAGGATATTTTTAGTCATTTCAATCCATTGGTAGATAATTTTGCGGAGTCCAAACTTCATGATTTCATGAGCTTTAAACCATTATTTTGGCCAGTTTTAGTCGTTTCAACCCATTGACATGTAATTTTATTGAGTCTAACATTTATGATTTTATGAGCTATAACTAATAATTTTTAGCAATTTTTAGTCTTTTCAACCCATTGGGAAATAGATTTGCGATAGCTAAAATTTACGATTTCATGAGCTATAACCCATGGTTTTTGGCCACTTTTAGTCGTTTTGGCCCATTAATAGATAATTTTGTGGAGGCAAAAATTCGCATTTCCCTAAGCTATAACCCATGATTTTTGCCATGTTTAGTCGTTTCCACCTCTTGGCAAACAATTTTGTGAAGTGCAAAATTCATGATTTCATCAGTTATAACCCACGATTATTGGGCATTTATAGTTATTTTGAATTGTTTGTAAATGATTTTGTGGAGTCTAAAATTTATGATTCCATGAGCTATAACTCACGATTTTTGGTCATTTTAGTCATTTTGACCTATTAGCAAATAATTTTATGGAGGCTAAAATTCACGATTTCATGAGCTATAACCCATGATTTTTGCCATGTTTAGTCGTTTCCACCTCTTGGCAAACAATTTTGTGAAGTGCAAAATTCATGATTTCATGAGCTATAACCCATAATTTTGGCCATTTTTAGTCATTTTGACCTATTAGCAAATAATTTTGCGGCAGCTAAAATTCACGATTTCATGAGCTATATAACTCACAAATTTTGATCATTTTTAGTCATATTGATCCATTATAAAATAATTTTATGGAGGCTAAAATTCACGATTTCATGAGCTATAACCCATGATTTTTGCCATGTTTAGTCGTTTCCACCTCTTGGCAAACAATTTTGTGAAGTGCAAAATTCATGATTTCATGAGCTATAACCCATGATTTTTGGCCATTTTTAGTCATTTTGACCCATTGGGAAATATTTTCACGGAGGCCAAAATTCACGATTTCGTTAGATATAGCCCATGATTTTAGCCATTTTTAGTCGTTTCGACTCGTTGGCAAGTAATTTTGTCGAGTCCTAAATTTACAATTTCATGAGGTATAACCCATGATTATAGGATATTTTTAGTCATTTCAATCCATTGGTAGATAATTTTATGGAGGCTAAAATTCACGATTTCATGAGCTTTAAACCATTATTTTGGCGGTTTTAGTCGTTTCAACCCATTGACATGTAATTTTATTGAGTCTAACATTTATGATTTTATGAGCTATAACTAATAATTTTTAGCAATTTTTAGTCTTTTCAACCCATTGGGAAATAGATTTCGCGATAGCTAAAATTCTGATTTCATGAGCTATAACCCATGGTTTTGGCCACTTTTAGTCGTTTTGGCCCATTAATAGATAATTTTGTGGAGGCAAAAATTCGCATTTCCCTAAGCTATAACCCATGATTTTTGCCATGTTTAGTCGTTTCCACCTCTTGGCAAACAATTTTGTGAAGTGCAAAATTCATGATTTCATCAGTTATAACCCACGATTATTGGGCATTTATAGTTATTTTGAATTGTTTGTAAATGATTTTGTGGAGTCTAAAATTTATGATTCCATGAGCTATAACTCACGATTTTTGGTCATTTTTTGTCATTTTGGCACGTTTTAAAATAATTTTCCGGAGGCCAAAATTCATGATTTCAAAAGTTATAACCCATGACTTTTGATCACTTTTGGTCGATTCGATCCATTGGCAAATAGTTTTGCGATAGCCAAATTCCCAACTTCAAGAGCTATAATCTATAATTTTTGGCCATTTTTAGTTATTTCAACCTATTGGTAAACAAATTTGTGGTGGCCTAGATTCATCATTTCCGGAGCTATAACCCACAAATTTGGGTCATTTTTAATCGATTTGATCCATTGTCAAATAATTTCACGGTATCCAAAATTCACTATTTTCTGAGCTATAATCCATGATTTTCGGTCATTTTTAGCTGTTTCAATCCCTTGGAAAACAATTTCGCGGAGGAAAAAAATCACGATTTCTTGAGTTATAAAACATGATTATTGGTCATTTTTAGTCATTTTGAACCAATGGTAAATACTTTCGCGGAGGCCAAAATTCACGATTTCGTGGGCTATAACCCACGATTTTGATCTTTTTTAGTCATTTCGAGCCACTGACAAATAATTTCATGGCAGTCAAAATTCATGATTTCATGCACTATAACCAACAATGTTAGGCCATTTTTAGTCATTTTGTCCAATTGGCTAGTAAATTTGCTGATGCCAAAAGTCATAATTTCATGAGCTATAAACCATAATTTTGGCTATTTTTAGTCATTTCGACTCAATGGGAAATAATTTCAAGGAGGCTAAAAATCATGACTTCTAGCCATTTTCAGTTGTTTCGACCCATTCAGAAATAACTTCAGGCATGTTAAAATTCCTGATTTCTGGGGGCAATACCCCATGATTTTTGGCCATTTTAGTCATTTTGATCCGTTGGCTAGTAGTTTTCTTTTGAGTCCTAAATTCACGATTTCGTGCGCTATAACCCACGATGATTGAACATTTTTAGTCATTTTAAATCATTGGTAAATAATTTTGCGGAGTCCCAACTTCATGATTTTATGAGTTATAATCCTTTATTTTGGCCATTTTCAGTCGTTTCAACCCATTGACAAGTAATTTTGTCGAGTCTAAAATTTATGATTTCATGAGCTATATAACCCATGATTTTTGGCTGTTTTGGTCATTTTGACGCTTGTCAAATAATTTTGTGGTAGCCGAAATTCAGAATATCATGAGCTATAACTAATGATTTTTAGTCAAAATGGCCAAAAGCCTTGGGTTATAGCTCATGAAATAATGAAATCGTGAATTTTGGCTACTGCAAAATGGCCAAAAGTTATGAGTTGTAGCTCATGATATCATGAATTTTGAACACAACAAAATTATTTGACAATAACCCATGATATCATGAGCTACAACTCACGACTTTTGGCCATTTTGTAGTAGCCAAAATTCACGATTTCATTATTTCATGAGCTATAACCCAAGGCTTTTGGCCATTTTGACTTTGCCAAATAAATTCGCCGTGGCCAAAATTCACGATTTCCTGAGCTATAACCCATGATCTTTGGCCATTTTTAGTCATTTCGACCAATTGGCTTATAGATTCGTGGAGGCCAAAATTCATAATTTCATGAGCCATAAACCACAATATTTGGCCATTTTTAGTCATTTCGACCCATTGGAAAATAATTTCGCAGAGGCCAAAATTCATGATTTTGTGGGCTATATGCGACGATTTGTAGCCATTTTTTATCGTTTCGACCTGTTGGCTAGTAATTTCGTCGAGTCCTAAATTCATAATTTCATGAGCTATAACCCACAATGATTGATCATTTTTAGTCATTTCAAACAATTGGTAAATAATTTTGTCATGTCCAAACTTCATGATTTCATGAGCAATAACCCACTATTTTGGTCATTTTAGTCATTTCAAACAATTGGTAAATAATTTTGTCGAGTCTAAAATTCACGATTTCATGAGCTATAACCCATGATTTTTGGCCATTTTGGATGTTTTGACCCATTGGGAAATAATTTTACGATAGACAAAATTTACGATTTCAAGAGCTATATCCATGATTTTTTACCCTTTTTAGTCGGCGTGACCCGTTGGTAATAATTTCGCGGAGGCCAAAATTCACGATTTTGTGGGTTATAATCCATGACTTTTCATATTTTTTTAATCATTTTGACCCAATGATAATTAATTTTGCGGAATCCAAACGTCATGATTTCATGAGCAATAACTTGTGATCTTTAGCCATTTATAGTCGTTTCAATCCATTGTCAAATAATTTCTTAGAGGCCTAAATTCTTAATTTTATGAGCTATTACTAATGATTTTTATAGCCTTTTTAGTCATTTGACCTATTGTCAAATAAATTTGAGGAGGCCAAAATTTACGATTTGGTGAGCTATAATCCATGATATTTGGCCATTTTTAGTTGTTTCGACCCGTTGTCAAATATTTTTGCGGTGGCCTAAATTCATGATTTCATGAGCTATAATTGACAACTTTTGGGGATTTTTAGTTGATTCGACCCATTGTTAAATAATTTCACGGCGGCAAACATTTACGATATCTTGAGCTATAACCCATGATTTTAACTAGTTTTATTCATTTCAACCCATATGCTAGTAAATTTGCGGAGGGCAAAAGTCATCATTTCATGAGCTATGACCTATGATTTTTGGTTATTTTTTTTATCATTTATATCCATTGGGAAATAATTTCACAGAGATAAAAATTCATGATTTCGTGGGCTATAACCCATAATTTTGGCTATTTTAGTGGTTTTGACCAAGCTGTTAAATAATTTTGTCATGTCCAAACTTCATGATTTTATGAGCTATAACTAATGATTTTTATAGCCTTTTTAGTCATTTCGACCCATTGGAAAATAATTTCATGGCGGTCAAAATTCATGATTTCATGAGCTATAACCCATGATTTTTGGCCATTTTAGTCATTTCGACCCATTGTTAAATAATTTTGTGGAGGCCAAAATTCATGATTTCATGAGCTATAACCCATGATTTTTGGCCATTTTAGTCATTTCAAACAATTGGTAAATAATTTTGTCATGTCCAAACTTCATGATTTCATCGGTTATAACCCACGATTATTGGGCATTTATAGTTATTTTGAATTGTTTGTAAATGATTTTGTGGAGTCTAAAATTTATGATTCCATGAGCTATAACTCACGATTTTTGGTCATTTTTTGTCATTTTGGCACGTTTTAAAATAATTTCCTGAGGCCAAAATTCATGATTTCAAAAGTTATAACCCATGACTTTTGATCACTTTTGGTCGATTCGATCCATTGGCAAATAGTTTTGCGATAGCCAAATTCCCAACTTCAAGAGCTATAATCTATAATTTTTGGCCATTTTTAGTTATTTCAACCTATTGGTAAACAAATTTGTGGTGGCCTAGATTCATCATTTCCGGAGCTATAACCCACAAATTTGGGTCATTTTTAATCGATTTGATCCATTGTCAAATAATTTCACGGTATCCAAAATTCACTATTTTCTGAGCTATAATCCATGATTTTCGGTCATTTTAGTCATTTCGACCCATTGGAAAATAATTTCATGGCGGTCAAAATTCATGATTTCATGAGCTATATAACCCATGATTTTTGGCCATTTTAGTCATTTTGAACCAATGGTAAATACTTTCGCGGAGGCCAAAATTCACGATTTCGTGGGCTATAACCCACGATTTTGATCTTTTTTAGTCATTTCGAGCCACTGACAAATAATTTCATGGCAGTCAAAATTCATGATTTCATGCACTATAACCAACAATGTTAGGCCATTTTTAGTCATTTTGTCCAATTGGCTAGTAAATTTGCTGATGCCAAAAGTCATAATTTCATGAGCTATAAACCATAATTTTGGCTATTTTTAGTCATTTCGACTCAATGGGAAATAATTTCAAGGAGGCTAAAAATCATGACTTCTAGCCATTTTCAGTTGTTTCGACCCATTCAGAAATAACTTCAGGCATGTTAAAATTCCTGATTTCTGGGGGCAATACCCCATGATTTTTGGCCATTTTAGTCATTTTGATCCGTTGGCTAGTAGTTTTCTTTTGAGTCCTAAATTCACGATTTCGTGCGCTATAACCCACGATGATTGAACATTTTTAGTCATTTTAAATCATTGGTAAATAATTTTGCGGAGTCCCAACTTCATGATTTTATGAGTTATAATCCTTTATTTTGGCCATTTTCAGTCGTTTCAACCCATTGTTAAATAATTTTGTCATGTCCAAACTTCATGATTTCATGAGCTATATAACCCATGATTTTTGGCTGTTTTGGTCATTTTGACGCTTGTCAAATAATTTTGTGGTAGCCGAAATTCAGAATATCATGAGCTATAACTAATGATTTTTAGTCAAAATGGCCAAAAGCCTTGGGTTATAGCTCATGAAATAATGAAATCGTGAATTTTAGCTCTTGCAAAATGGCCAAAAGTTATGAGTTGTAGCTCATGATATCATGAATTTTGAACACAACAAAATTATTTGACAATAACCCATGATATCATGAGCTACAACTCACGACTTTTGGCCATTTTAGTCATTTGACCTATTGTCAAATAAATTTGAGGAGGCCAAAATTCATGATTTCATGAGCTATAACCCATGATTTTTGGCCATTTTAGTCATTTCGACCAATTGGCTTATAGATTCGTGGAGGCCAAAATTCACAATTTTATGAGCTATAACCCATGATTTTTGGCCATTTTAGTCATTTTGACTCGTTGTTAAATAATTTTGTCATGTCCAAACTTCATGATTTCATGAGCTATAACCTATGATTTTGGCCATTTCTAGTCATTTCACCCATTATCAAATAATTTTGTAGTAGCCAAAATTCACGATTTCATGAGCTATATAACCCATGATTTTTGGCCATTTTAGTCATTTTGACTCGTTGTTAAATAATTTTACGATAGACAAAATTCACGATTTCATGAGCTATATAACCCATGATTTTTGGCCATTTTAGTCATTTTGACTCGTTGTTAAATAATTTTACGATAGACAAAATTTACGATTTGGTGAGCTATAATCCATGATATTTGGCCATTTTAGTCATTTTGACCCGTTATCAAATAATTTTGTAGTAGCCAAAATTCACGATTTCATGAGCTATAACTAATGATTTTTATAGCCTTTTTAGTCATTTCGACCAATTGGCTTATAGATTCGTGGAGGCCAAAATTCATAATTTCATGAGCTATAACCTATGATTTTGGCCATTTTAGTCATTTCGACCCATTGTTAAATAATTTCACAGAGATAAAAATTCATGATTTCGTGGGCTATAACCCATAATTTTGACCATTTTTAGTCGTTTTGACCCGCTAGCAAGTAATTTTGCCGAGTCCTAAATTCACAATTTTATGAGCTATAACACACAATTATTGGACGTTTATAGTCATTTCAAACAATTGGTAAATAAATTTTCAGAATCCAAACTTCACAATTTCTTGAGCTATTATCCACTATTTTACCATTTTTAATTATTTCAATCCATTGGCAAGTAATTTCGTCGAGTCTAAAATTCACGATTTCATGAGCTATTACCAATGACTTTTGGCTGCTTTTAGATATTTCGACCCATTGACAAATAATTTTGTAGTAGCCAAAATTCGCGATTTTATAAGCTATACCTCATGATTTTTGACCATTTTTAATCATTTCGACCTATTGGTAACTAATTTCACGGAGGTGAAAATTCATGATTTTTGTGAGCTATAATGCATGATTTTTGATCATTTTTAGTGATCTCGACCCATTGGCAAATAATATCGTGTAATCCAAACATCATGATTTCATGAGCTATAACCTATGATTTTGGCCATTTCTAGTCATTTCGACCCATTATCAAATAATTTTACAGAGGCCAAAATTCTTGATTTTATGAGCTATTACCCGCTATTTTTTGCCATTTTTAGTCATTTCGACCTGTTGTTAGTTAATTTCGCGGAGGTCAATATTCACGATTTTATGAACTATAACCCCCGATTTTGAGTAATTTTTAGTCATTTTGACTCGTTGTTAAATAATTTTGCAGTGGCAAAAATTCACGATTTTATGAACTATAACCCATGAATTTTTTTTTCCATTTTTAGTCATTTTGACCCGTTATCAAATAATTTCGCGGTGGTCAAAATTCATGATTTCATGTGCTATAACCCACAATGTTTGGCCATTTATAGTCATTTTGAACCGTTAGAAAGTAATTTCACAGAGGCCAAAATTCACAATTTTATGGGCCATATCTCACGATTTTTTATCATTTTTAGTCATTTCGATGTATTAGGAAATAATTTCTCGAAGGTCAAAATTTCTAATTTTGTAGGCTATAACCCACAATTTTTAGCCATTTTGAGTCATTTTGACCCGTTGGCTAGTACTTTTGTTGGGTCCTAAATTCACGATTTCATGGGTTATAACCCACGATGATTGGGCATTTTTAATCATTTTTAATAATTGATAAATAATTTTGCGGTAACCAAACTTTCTGATTTAATGATCAATAACCCACTATTTTGGTCATTTTTAGTCATTTTAACCAATTGGCAAGTGATTTTGCTAAGTCTAAAATTCGCAATTTCATGAGCTATAACGCACTATTTTTTACCATTTTTAGTGGTTTGACCCATTGTCAAATAATTTTTTGGTAGCTAAAATTCATGATTTCAAGTGCTATACCCCTTGATTTTTTAATATTTTTAGTTGTTTTGCCTCGTTGTCAAATAATTTCATGGTGGCCAAAATTCACGATTTTATGAGCTATAACCCACGACTTTTGGCTATTTTTAGTCATTTTGATCCATTGTCTAAAAATTTTGTACTGGCCGAAATTCACGATTTCGTGAGCTATAACCCATGATTTTTGACAATTTTTAGTCATTTCGACCCGTTGGTTAGCAAATTTATGGAGGCCAAAATTTATGATTTTATGGGCTATAACCCACAATTTTGGGTCATTTGTAGTTGTTTTGACCCATTGAAAAATAATTTCACGGAGGCTAAAATTCATAATTTTGTGGGCTATATATATCACAATTTTTGGTCATTTTTAGTCATTTTGACCCATTAGGAAATAATTTCTCGGAGGCTAAATCCCGATTTTTTGGGCTATAACCCATGATTTTTAGTCATTTTGACCTGTTGGCTACTAATTTTCTTGAGTCCTAAATTCACGACTTCATGAGCTATAACCCACGATAATTGAACATTTTTAGTCATTTCAAACCGTTGATAAATAATTTTGCAGAATCCAAACATCATGATTTCATGATCAATAACCCACTATTTTTTCCATTTTTAGTTGTTTCAATCCATTAGCAAGGAATTTCGTTGAGTCTAAAATTCACAATTTCTTAAGCCATAACCAATGACTTTTTGGCCATTTTTAGCTATTTAGACCCATTGATAAATAACTTTGCGGTGGCTAAAATTCACGATTTCGTTGGTTGTAACCCACGATTGTTGGCCATTTTTAGTCGTTTCGACCCATTGGCAAATAATTTCACAAAGTCTAAATTTCACAGTTTCATGAGCAATAACCCATGATTTTTGGTCATTTCTATTCATTTCAACCCATGATTTTGCTCATTTCTTGTCATTTTATGAGCTATTACCCACTATGATTGGACATTTTTAGTCGTTTCAAACAATTGGTAAATAATATTGCATAGTCCAAACTTCACGATTTCATGTGAAATAACCCATAGTTTTGGTTATTTTTAATCGTTTCAACCCTCAAGTAGTTTGTTGAATCTAAAATTCACCATTTTATGAGCTACAACCCACAATTTTTGGCTATTTTTAGTTGTTTTGACCCATTGTAAAATAATTTTGTGGTAGCTAAAATTCACGATTTTAAGAGCTATACCCCATGATTTTTTACCATTTCTAGTTATTTCAACCCATTGGTAAATAATTTTGCAAAGTCCAAAATTCACGAATTCGTGGGCTTTAACCCATGATTTTTGGCCATTTTTAGTTGTTTCGACCTATTGGTAAATAATTTTGCAGAGCCCAAACTTCACGGCTTTATTAGCACTACTCCATGATTTTTGGCCATTTCTAGTCGTTTCAGCCCGTTGTCAAATAATTTCTCGGAGGATAAAATTCTTGATTTCATGAGTTATTACCCACGATTTTTGGCTATTTTTAGTCATTTCGACCTAGTGTAAAATAATTTTGCAGAGGCCAAAATTCTCGATTTCATGAGTTATAATCCCCTTTTGGCTATTTTTTGTTATTTTGAACCATTGTTCAATAATTTTACGGTGGCCAAAATTTACGAGTTCGTGAGTTATAATCCATGACTTTTGGCTATTTTTAATTGATTTGACCTGCTATCAAATAATTTTGTGGCGGCCAAAAATTATGATATCTTGAGCTATAACCCATGATTTTAACCAATTTTAGTCATTTCAACCCATAGGCTATTAAGTTTACAAAGGCCAAAAGTCATCATTTCATGAGCTATTACGAATAAATTTTTTGTCATTTTTAGTCATTTGGGAAATAATTTCGCAAACACTAAAATTCACGATTTCATGGGCTATAACCCACAATTTTTGACCATTTTTAGTCTCTTTGACTCACTGGCAAGCAACCTCAACGAGTCCTAAATTCGCAATTTCATGAGCTATCACATACGATTAGCGGACATTTATAGTCATTTCAAGCACTTGGTAAAAATTTTTGCAGAATCCATACTTTATAATTTCATGAGCAATAACCCACTATTTTTGCCAATTTTAATCATTTTAGCCCATTGGCAAGTAATCATGTCAAGTCTAAAATTCACGATTTCATGAGCTATAACCCACGATATTTGGCCACTTTTAGTCATTTCGACCCATTGATAAGTAATTTTATGGTATCCAAAATTCACGATTTCATAAGCTATAATTCATGATTTTTGGCCACTTTTAATCATTTGGACCCATTGGTAACTAATTTTGCGGAGTCAAAATTCACTATTTTATGAGCTATAGTACACGATATTTATTTATTTTTAGTCATTTCGACCCATTGGCAAGTAAGTTAGTACAATCCAAACTTCATGATTTCATGAGCTATAACCCATGATTTTTGGCCATTTCTAGCCGTTTTGGCCCAATGTCAAATAATTTCACAGAGACCAAAATTCATAATTTCATGAGCTATTACCCACGATTTTTGGTCATTTTTAGTTGTTTCAACTCATTTGCCAGTTAATTTTGTGGAGACCAATATTCACGATTTCGTGAGCTTTAACCCATGATTTTGGGTAATTTTTAGTTATTTTGACTCATTGTCAAATAAATTTGGAGTAGCAAAAATTCACGATTTTATGAGTTATATATAACCCATAAATCTTGGCTATTTTTAGTCATTTCGACCCATTGTCAAATGAATTCACAATGGCTTGTAAATTTGCAGAGGCCAAAATTCATGATTTCATGAGCTATAACCCACAATTTTTGGCCATTTGATTTTCAGCCATTTTAGTCATTTCGACCCATTAGGAAATAGTTTCGTGGAGGCCAAAGTTCACAATTTCTTGTGCTATATCTCATGATTTTGTCCAATTTTGCTTGTTTTGACCCATTGGGAAATAATTTATTGGTGGCCAAAATTAACCCATAGTTTTTGGCCATTTTTAGTCATTTGGACACGTTGGTTAGTAATTTCGATGAGTCCTAAATTCACGAGTTTATGAGCTATAATCCATGATGATTGGACATTGCAGCCATTTCAAACAGTTGGTAAATACTTTTGCAAAGTCCAAACTTCACGATTTTATGAGCAATAACCCACTATTTTTGCCGTTTTTAGTTGTTTCATCCCATTGGCAAGTAAGTTCGTTGAGTCTAAAATTCACAATTTTATGAGTTATAACCAATGATTTTTTGCCGTTTTTAGTTATTTAGATCCATTGATAAATAATTTTGAGGAGGTCAAAATTCACAATTTTGTGGGATACAACCACAGTTTTTGGCTATTTTTAGTCATTTCGACCCATTGGTAAATAATTTCGCGGTGTCCAAGCTTCACAATTTCATCAGCAATAACACATGATTTTTGGCAATTTCTAGTCATTTTAGCCCATTGTAAAATAATTTCTTGGAGGCCAAAATTCTTGATTTCAAAGCTAACCCATCCACTTTTAGTCGTGTCAATCCATTGTCAAGTAATTTCACGGAGGCCAAAATTCACAATATTGTGAGCTATAACCCATGATTTTTAACCATTTTAGTCATTTTGACATATCATCAAATAATTTTCGGTGACCAAATTTCACGATTTCATGAGCTATAATCCATGACTTCTGGCCATTTTTACTTATTTTGACTCTTTGTCAAATAATTTCGCGGTGGCCAAAATTCACAATATTGTGAGCTATAACCCACGATTTTATCTATTTTTTGTCATTTCGACCCATTGACTAGTAAATTTATGAAGGGAAAAATTCATGTTTCATGAGCTATAACCTATAATTTGATGGCAATTTTTAGCCATTTCGACTCATTGGGAAATAATTTGTGAAGACCAATATTCACGATTTTGTAGGCTATAAACCATAATTTTTGGCCATTTTTAGTTATTTCAACCCAATGAAAAATAATTTGATGGGGGTAAAAATTATAGATTTCATGAGATATAACCCACCATTTTTGGCTATTTTCACTCATTTCGACCCATTGGCAATTAATTTCATTGAGTCCTAAATTTACAACTTCATGAGCTATAACACACAATTATTAGAAATTTTAGTCATTTTAAACTATTAGTAAATAATTTTGCGGTGACCAAATTTCACGATTTCATAAGCTACAACCCACTATATTTGTCATTTCTAATCGTTTCAACCCATTGGCAATTAATTTCATTGAGTCCTAAATTTACAACTTCATGAGCTATAACCTATAATTTGATGGCAATTTTTAGCCATTTCGACTCATTGGGAAATAATTTGTGATGGCCAAAATTCACAATTTTATGAGTTATAACCAATGATTTTTGCCGTTTTTAGTTATTTTGACTCATTGTCAAATAAATTTGGAGTAGCAAAATTCACGATTTTATGAGTTATAACCAATGATTTTTGCCGTTTTTAGTTGTTTCATCCCATTGGCAAGTAAGTTCGTTGAGTCTAAAATTCACGATTTCATGAGCTATAACCCATGATTTTCGGTCATTTTAAGTCATTTTGACCCATTGGTAAATAATTTTGCAGAGGCCAAAATTCATGATTTCATGAGCTATAACCCACAATTTTTGGCCATTTGATTTTCGACCATTTTAGTCATTTCGACCCATTAGGAAATAGTTTCGTGGAGGCCAAAGTTCACAATTTCTTGTGCTATATCTCATGATTTTGTCCAATTTTGCTTGTTTTGACCCATTGGGAAATAATTTATTGGTGGCCAAAATTAACCCATAGTTTTGGCCATTTTAGTCATTTGGACCGTTGGTTAGTAATTTCGATGAGTCCTAAATTCACGAGTTTATGAGCTATAATCCATGATGATTGGACATTGCGACCATTTCAAACAGTTGGTAAATACTTTTGCAAAGTCCAAACTTCACGATTTTATGAGCAATAACCCACTATTTTTGCCGTTTTTAGTTGTTTCATCCCATTGGCAAGTAAGTTCGTTGAGTCTAAAATTCACAATTTTATGAGTTATAACCAATGATTTTTTGCCGTTTTTAGTTATTTAGATCCATTGATAAATAATTTTGAGGAGGTCAAAATTCACAATTTTGTGGGATACAACCACAGTTTTTGGCTATTTTTAGTCATTTCGACCCATTGGTAAATAATTTCGCGGTGTCCAAGCTTCACAATTTCATCAGCAATAACACATGATTTTTGGCAATTTCTAGTCATTTTAGCCCATTGTAAAATAATTTCTTGGAGGCCAAAATTCTTGATTTCAAAGCTAACCCATCCACTTTTAGTCGTGTCAATCCATTGTCAAGTAATTTCACGGAGGCCAAAATTCACGATATCGTGAGCTATAACCCATGATTTTTAACCATTTTTAGTCATTTTGACATATCATCAAATAATTTTGCGGTGACCAAATTTCACGATTTCATGAGCTATAATCCATGACTTCTGGCCATTTTTACTTATTTTGACTCTTTGTCAAATAATTTCGCGGTGGCCAAAATTCACAATATTGTGAGCTATAACCCACGATTTTATCTATTTTTTGTCATTTCGACCCATTGACTAGTAAATTTATGAAGGGAAAAATTCATGTTTCATGAGCTATAACCTATAATTTGATGGCAATTTTTAGCCATTTCGACTCATTGGGAAATAATTTGTGAAGACCAATATTCACGATTTTGTAGGCTATAAACCATAATTTTTGGCCATTTTAGTTATTTCAACCCAATGAAAAATAATTTGATGGGGTAAAATTATAGATTTCATGAGATATAACCCACCATTTTGGCTATTTTCACTCATTTCGACCCATTGGCAATTAATTTCATTGAGTCCTAAATTTACAACTTCATGAGCTATAACACACAATTATTAGAAATTTTAGTCATTTTAAACTATTAGTAAATAATTTTGCGGTGACCAAATTTCACGATTTCATAAGCTACAACCCACTATATTTGTCATTTCTAATCGTTTCAACCCATTGGCAATTAATTTCATTGAGTCCTAAATTTACAACTTCATGAGCTATAACCTATAATTTGATGGCAATTTTTAGCCATTTCGACTCATTGGGAAATAATTTGTGATGGCCAAAATTCACAATTTTATGAGTTATAACCAATGATTTTTGCCGTTTTTAGTTATTTTGACTCATTGTCAAATAATTTGTGATGGCCAAAATTCACGATTTTATGAGTTATAACCAATGATTTTTGCCGTTTTTAGTTATTTTGACTCATTGTCAAATAATTTGTGATGGCCAAAATTCACGATTTCATGAGCTATAACCCACAATTTTTGGCCATTTTAGTCATTTCAACCCATTGGCAATTAATTTCATTGAGTCCTAAATTTACAACTTCATGAGCTATAACCCACTATTTTTGCCGTTTTTAGTTGTTTCATCCCATTGGCAAGTAAGTTCGTTGAGTCTAAAATTCACAATTTTATGAGTTATAACCAATGATTTTTGCCGTTTTAGTTATTTAGATCCATTGATAAATAATTTTGAGGAGGTCAAAATTCACAATTTTGTGGGATACAACCACGGTTTTGGCTATTTTAGTCATTTCGACCCATTGGTAAATAATTTAGCGGTGTCCAAGCTTCACAATTTCATCGGCAATAACACATGATTTTTGGCAATTTCTAGTCATTTTAGCCCATTGTAAAATAATTTCTTGGAGGCCAAAATTCTTGATTTCAAAGCTAACCCATCCACTTTTAGTCGTGTCAATCCATTGTCAAGTAATTTCACGAGGCCAAAATTCACGATATCGTGAGCTATAACCCATGATTTTTAACCATTTTTAGTCATTTTGACATATCATCAAATAATTTTGCGGTGACCAAATTTCACGATTTCATGAGCTATAATCCATGACTTCTGGCCATTTTTACTTATTTTGACTCTTTGTCAAATAATTTCGCGGTGGCCAAAATTCACAATATTGTGAGCTATAACCCACGATTTTATCTATTTTTTGTCATTTCGACCCATTGACTAGTAAATTTATGAAGGGAAAAATTCATGTTTCATGAGCTATAACCTATAATTTGATGGCAATTTTTAGCCATTTCGACTCATTGGGAAATAATTTGTGAAGACCAATATTCACGATTTTGTAGGCTATAAACCATAATTTTTGGCCATTTTTAGTTATTTCAACCCAATGAAAAATAATTTGATGGGGGTAAAAATTATAGATTTCATGAGATATAACCCACCATTTTTGGCTATTTTCACTCATTTCGACCCATTGGCAATTAATTTCATTGAGTCCTAAATTTACAACTTCATGAGCTATAACACACAATTATTAGAAATTTTAGTCATTTTAAACTATTAGTAAATAATTTTGCGGAGTCCAAACTTCACAATTTCATAAGCTACAACCCACTATATTTGTCATTTCTAATCGTTTCAACCCATTGGCAAGTAGTTTCGTCGAGTCTAAAATTCACAATGTCATGAGTTATAATTTATGAATTTGGGTAACTTTTAGCCGCTTTGACCCATTGACAAATAATTTTGTGGTAGCAAAAAAACTACGAATTTGGGTAACTTTTAGCCGTTTTGACCCATTGACAAATAATTTCGCAGTAGCCAAAATTCAAGACTTTGTAAGCTGTAACCCACGATTTTTGGCCATTTTTAGTTGCTTCGACCCATTGGGAAATATCTTCGTGGAGCCTAAATTTCATGATTTCGTGAGCTGTAACCCATGATTTTCGGTCATTTTAAGTCATTTTGACCCATTGGCTAGTAATTTCATCGAGTCCTAAATTTATAATTTTATGAGCTATAACTGATAATGATTGGACATTTTAAGCCGTTTCAAACAATTGGTCAGATGAAATTAATAATATTAGAGATGCATACTGTGACACCCCATTTATAGTCCCACATCGGCCGTGAAAGAAAAAAATTAAGTGTTTATATAGTGAAGCTAAAGGCTCAAGTGTAACATCGGCTAGTCGATTTTGACAGTGGATTTAGTCAAATGACACGTTACACTCGGTGGGTCCCACGGCTGTACGCGCCAATGGGCCGCGGGCCCGGGGCGTGACAAAATGGTATCAGAGCAGTTAGCCAGCCGAAAATATGGAACTAAGTGCTATGCGGGACTAAGTGCTACACCGCGTGAGTACTGTGGGAGCCACATCTAGAAGCCCGCAGGAGCCGCCTCTAGAGTCCACATCACCTGGTGCTACTGGGATGTGCCAATTGTCATGTCGCGAGGAGGACGTCACATTTGTAAGGTGGGGTGATTGTGACGCCCCATTTATAGTCCCACATCGGCCGTGAAAGAAAAAAATTAAGTGTTTATATAGTGAAGCTAAAGGCTCAAGTGTAACATCGGCTAGTCGATTTTGGCAGTGGATTTAGCCAAATGGCACGTTACACTCGGTGGGTCCCACGCTTTCAGACGCGCTTAACGGCCATGTCCGGTTTGACAAAATGGCAATTTCACGGAGTCCAAACTTCGATTTCATGAGCTATAACCTACTATTTTTGTCATTTCTAGTCATTTATAACCTATGATTTTGGGTCCTTGTTAGCCATTTTGACCCATTGAAATAATTTCTCGGAGGCTAAAATTCCGATTTCATAGGCTATAACTCACAATTTTCAACCATTTTTAGTTATTTTATTTGTTGGCTAGTAATTTCATCAAGTCCTAAATTCCGATTTCATGAGCTATAACCCATGACGATTGGACATTTTAGCCATTTTAGTTGCTTCGACCCATTGGGAAATAATTTGTGAAGACCAATATTCACGATTTTGTAGGCTATAAACCATAATTTTTGGCCATTTTAGTTGCCGACCCATTGGGAAATATCTTCGTGGAGCCTAAATTTCATGATTTCGTGGTTTGTAACCCATGATTTTCGGTCATTTTAAGTCATTTTGACCCATTGGCTAGTAATTTCATCGAGTCCTAAATTTATAATTTTATGAGCTATAACTGATAATGATTGGACATTTTAAGCCGTTTCAAACAATTGGTCAGATGAAATTAATAATATTAGAGATGCATACTGTGACACCCCATTTATAGTCCCACATCGGCCGTGAAAGAAAAAAATTAAGTGTTTATATAGTGAAGCTAAAGGCTCAAGTGTAACATCGGCTAGTCGATTTTGACAGTGGATTTAGTCAAATGACACGTTACACTCGGTGGGTCCCACGGCTGTACGCGCCAATGGGCCGCGGGCCCGGGGCGTGACAAAATGGTATCAGAGCAGTTAGCCAGCCGAAAATATGGAACTAAGTGCTATGCGGGACTAAGTGCTACGTGAATCGCGTAGAACCACATCTAAGCCGTAGGGCCGCCTCTAGAGTCCACATCACCGGTGCTCTTGGGATGTGCCAATTGTCATGTCGCGAGGAGGACGTCACATTTGTAAGGTGGGGTGATTGTGACGCCCCATTTATAGTCCCACATCGGCCGTGAAAGAAAAAAATTAAGTGTTTATATAGTGAAGCTAAAGGCTCAAGTGTAACATCGGCTAGTCGATTTTGGCAGTGGATTTAGCCAAATGGCACGTTACACTCGGTGGGTCCCACGGCTTGCACGCGCCAACGGGCCGCGGGCCCGGGGTTTGACAAAATGGCAATTTCACGGAGTCCAAACTTCACGATTTCATGAGCTATAACCTACTATTTTTGTCATTTCTAGTCATTTATAACCTATGATTTTGGGTCACTGTTAGCCATTTTGACCCATTGAGAAATAATTTCTCAGAGGCTAAAATTCCCGATTTCATAGGCTATAACTCACAATTTTCAACCATTTTTAGTTATTTTATTTGTTGGCTAGTAATTTCATCAAGTCCTAAATTCACGATTTCATGAGCTATAACCCATGACGATTGGACATTTTTAGCCATTTTAAACAATTGGTAAATAATTTTGCGAGTCCAAACTTCCGCGATTTCATGAGCTATAACCTACTATTTTTGTCATTTCTAGTCATTTATAACCTATGATTTTGGGTCCTTGTTAGCCATTTTGACCCATTGAAATAATTTCTCGGAGGCTAAAATTCCGATTTCATAGGCTATAACTCACAATTTTCAACCATTTTTAGTTATTTTATTTGTTGGCTAGTAATTTCATCAAGTCCTAAATTCACGATTTCATGAGCTATAACCCATGACGATTGGACATTTTTAGCCATTTTAAACAATTGGTAAATAATTTTGCGGAGTCCAAACTTCACGATTTCATGAGCAATAACCCACTATTTTTAGCCATTTTTAGTCGTTTCGACCCATTGGGAAATATTTTCACGGAAGCTAAAATTCACGATTTTATGAGCTATAACCCATAATTTTTAGCCATTTTTAGTCGTTTGACCCATTGGTAAATAATTTTATGAGTCCAAACTTCACAATTTCATGAGCTATAACCCATGTTTTAAGCTATTTTTAGTCATTTCGACCCATTGGTTAGTAATTTCATCGAGTCCTAAAATTCACGATTTTATGAGCTATAATTGATGATGATTGGATATTTTTAACCGTTTCAAACAATTGGTCAGATAATTTTGAGAAGTCCAAACTTCACAATTTCATGAGCTATAACCCACAATTTTTGCTATTTATAGTCGTTTATAACCTCGACTTAGGCCACTTTTAGTCGTTTGACCCATTGATAAATAATTGTGGTAGCGAAATTCACGATTTCATGAGCTATAAGCCACGATTTTTAGCCATTTTTAGTCGTATCGACCCATTGGGAAATAGTTTCGCGGAGGTCTAAATTCACAATTTTATGGGCTATAACCCATAATTTTTAGCCATTTTTAGTCGTTTGACCCATTGGGAAATATTTTCACGGAAGCTAAAATTCACGATTTTGTGGGATATAACCCTTAATTTTTAGCCATTTTTGTTGTTTTGAGTTGTTGGCTAGTAATTTCATCGAGTCCTAAAATTCACGATTTCATAAGCTAAAACCCTTAGTTTTTGCCATTGTTAGTTGTTTTCACCGTTGTTAAATAATTTTCCGAGGCCAAAATTCCGCGATTTCATAAGCTAAAACCCTTAGTTTTTGCCATTGTTAGTTGTTTTCACCGTTGTTAAATAATTTTAGAGCCCAAAATTCACGATTATGTGAGCTATAAACCATGATTTTTAGCTATTTTTGATGTTTTGATGTCTTCAAATAATTTTGCGGTTGCTAAAATTAAGGATTTCGAGCTATATTCTAAGACTTTTGGCCATTTTTAGTCGTTTGACCCATAGTCAAATAATTTCATGTTGGTTAAAATTCACAATTTCATCGGCTATAACCCATGATTTTTTACCATTTTTAGTTATTTTATTTGTTGGCTAGTAATTTCATCAAGTCCTAAATTCCGATTTCATGAGCTATAACCCATGACGATTGGACATTTTAGCCATTTTAAACAATTGGTAAATAATTTTATGAGTCCAAACTTCGATTTCATGAGCAATAACCCACTATTTTTGCCATTTGTAGTCGTTTCAACCCATTGACAAGTAATTTTATCAATTCTAAAATTTACAATTTTATGAGGTATAACCCACGATTTTTAGTCATTTTAGTGGTTTTGACCCTTTATCAAATAATTTTGCGGTTGCCAAAATTCACGATTTCATGAGCTATAACCCATGACGATTGGACATTTTTAGCCATTTTAAACAATTGGTAAATAATTTTGCGGAGTCCAAACTTCACGATTTCATGAGCAATAACCCACTATTTTTGCCATTTGTAGTCGTTTCAACCCATTGACAAGTAATTTTATCAATTCTAAAATTTACAATTTTATGAGGTATAACCCACGATTTTTAGTCATTTTAGTGGTTTTGACCCTTTATCAAATAATTTTGCAGTTGCCAAAATTCACGATTTCAAGAGCTATAACCCATGATTTTTTTACCATTTCTAGTCATTTTGACCCATTGGTAAATAATTTTGCAGAGGCTAAAGTTCTCAATTTTGTGGGCTGTAACCCTTGATTTTTGTCCATTTTTAGTTATTTCGACCTCTTGGCAAATAATTTCCCGGAGTCCAAATTTCACGATTTCATGAGCAATAACCCTATTTCTAATTATTTTAACCCATTGTCAAATAATTTTCCTGAGGCCAAAATTATTACTTTCATGAGCTATTTCTCACAAATTTAGCTATTTTTATAGTTTTAACCTGTAGTCAAATAATTTTGCGGTAGCCAAAGTTGACGATTTCATGAGCTATAGCTCATGATTTTTTTGCTATTTTTTGCCATTTTGACCCACTAGTAATTAATTTTGCAGAGGCCAAAATTCACGATTTCGTGGCCTATAACCAATGAGTTTTAGCTAGTTTTAGTCATTTCGACCCGTTGTCAAATACTTTCGCGAAGCCCAAACTTCACGATTTCATAAGCTAAAACCCTTAGTTTTTTTGCCATTGTTAGTTGTTTTCACCCGTTGTTAAATAATTTTCCGGAGCCCAAAATTCACGATTATGTGAGCTATAAACCATGATTTTTAGCTATTTTTTGATGTTTTGATGTCTTCAAATAATTTTGCAGTTGCTAAAATTAAGGATTTCCCGAGCTATATTCTAAGACTTTTGGCCATTTTTTAGTCGTTTCGACCCATAGTCAAATAATTTCATGTTGGTTAAAATTCACAATTTCATCAGCTATAACCCATGATTTTTTTACCATTTTTAGTTATTTCGATCCAATGGTTAATAAATTCATGATTTGTGGTCATTTTTAGTCGTTTCGACCCGTTGGGAAATAATTTCACAGAGGCCAAAATTCACGATTTCGTGGGCTATAACGAAAGATTTTTAGTTGCTTCGACCCATTGCGAATGGCGGAGGCCAAAACTCCTGATTTTATGGGCTATAACCCATGTTTTAAGCTATTTTTAGTCATTTCGACCCATTGGTTAGTAATTTCATCGAGTCCTAAAATTCACGATTTTATGAGCTATAATTGATGATGATTGGATATTTTTAACCGTTTCAAACAATTGGTCAGATAATTTTGAGAAGTCCAAACTTCACAATTTCATGAGCTATAACCCACAATTTTTGCTATTTATAGTCGTTTATAACCTACGACTTCCGGCCACTTTTAGTCGTTTCGACCCATTGATAAATAATTGTGGTAGCCGAAATTCACGATTTCATGAGCTATAAGCCACGATTTTTAGCCATTTTTAGTCGTATCGACCCATTGGGAAATAGTTTCGCGGAGGTCTAAATTCACAATTTTATGGGCTATAACCCATAATTTTTAGCCATTTTTAGTCGTTTCGACCCATTGGGAAATATTTTCACGGAAGCTAAAATTTACGATTTTGTGGGATATAACCCTTAATTTTTAGCCATTTTTTGTTGTTTTGAGTTGTTGGCTAGTACTTTTGTCGAGTTTTAAATTCACAATTTCATTAGCTATAACCCATAATTTTTAGACATTTTTAGTCATTTCTAACCGTTGAAAAATAATTTTGCAGAGTCCAAACTTCACGATATCAAGAGCTACAACCTAGTATTTTGGTCATTTTAAGTCATGTCAAACAATTCACCAGTAATTTCATTGAGTCTAAAATTCAAGATTTCATGTGCACTATCCGAAGTAGAATTATGCCGTACATCGGACTTGGGGTAGGGTTTAATTAATATTTTCCCTTTATATATCATTATAGACTACTATTTTAATAAACCCTACTCCCAATTATGTATTTACATATCACCATAATTACTACTATTATTTGCATAAAACATCTTTGGTAATCAAAGATTTGCACTTTAATACAACCAAATAAATATTTGATAATTACTAATTTAATTTATAATCTATTATACATTTACCCAATGAAAATCAAGATTATTATATCCACTGGAAAATAATTTCACGATGGCTAAAATTCACGATTTCATGGGCTATAACCCATGGTTTTTGGCCATTTTTAGTCAAATTGATCAGTTAGCAAGTAATTTCATCGAGTCCAAAATTCACGATTTTATTAGCTATAACCCATGATTTTTCACTATTTTTAGTCATTTTAAACTATTGGTAAATAATTTCGTGAAAATAATTTATTTTGAGAAAAAGGTATTTTAATTAATTGTTATGATTAAAGAAAATTATCGAGGAGAAAAAGAATTTTTGAAATATTTTAAGAGGTTTTGTTGAAAAAGAAAAGAAATAGAGGTGATTTATGAAAATAAAAATTAGTTATCGTTCATAACTAGTATTAAAGAGAAAAGTATATTTTACGAAATATTGGATAGTTATGTTGAGAATTAGTTAAAGGATTTTCATGGGAATTTATGTTGAAAACTCGTCATTTCTTGTGGTTAACTTTTCTTATTTCACATTTTCATATTATCAGTTGTTGATGGTTATTCCGTTCTTGTTTATGATACCACGACCTAACACGTGAAGTAATTGCATATGTTACCGTGTGAGAAGTTTATTAATATCAATTCTATTTAATTATCATCATAATAATAAATCACCTATTTTATGTGTTGTACTATACCCTCAATCTAACCCTAACCCTATATATTATATTTTTGTTTTAAATAAAACCCCAAACCCCAGCCGTACCCACAGCCCCATCTCTCTCTCTCTCTCTCTCTCTCTCTCTCTCTCTCTCTCTCTCTCTCTCTCTCTCTCTCTCTCTCTCTCTCTCTCTCTCTCTCTCTCTCTCTCTCTCTCTCTCTCTCTCTCTCTCTCTCTCTCTCTCTCTCTCTCTCTCTCTCTCTCTCTCTCTCTCTCTCTCTCTCTCTCTCTCTCTCTCTCTCTCTCTCTCTCTCTCTCTCTCTCTCTCTCTCTCTCTCTCTCTCTCTCTCTCTCTCTCTCTCTCTCTCTCTCTCTCTCTCTCTCTCTCTCTCTCTCTCTCTCTCTCTCTCTCTCTCTCTCTCTCTCTCTCTCTCTCTCTCTCTCTCTCTCTCTCTCTCTCTCTCTCTCTCTCTCTCTCTCTCTCTCTCTCTCTCTCTCTCTCTCTCTCTCTCTCTCTCTCTCTCTCTCTCTCTCTCTCTCTCTCTCTCTCTCTCTCTCTCTCTCTCTCTCTCTCTCTCTCTCTCTCTCTCTCTCTCTCTCTCTCTCTCTCTCTCTCTCTCTCTCTCTCTCTCTCTCTCTCTCTCTCTCTCTCTCTCTCTCTCTCTCTCTCTCTCTCTCTCTCTCTCTCTCTCTCTCTCTCTCTCTCTCTCTCTCTCTCTCTCTCTCTCTCTCTCTCTCTCTCTCTCTCTCTCTCTCTCTCTCTCTCTCTCTCTCTCTCTCTCTCTCTCTCTCTCTCTCTCTCTCTCTCTCTCTCTCTCTCTCTCTCTCTCTCTCTCTCTCTCTCTCTCTCTCTCTCTCTCTCTCTCTCTCTCTCTCTCTCTCTCTCTCTCTCTCTCTCTCTCTCTCTCTCTCTCTCTCTCTCTCTCTCTCTCTCTCTCTCTCTCTCTCTCTCTCTCTCTCTCTCTCTCTCTCTCTCTCTCTCTCTCTCTCTCTCTCTCTCTCTCTCTCTCTCTCTCTCTCTCTCTCTCTCTCTCTCTCTCTCTCTCTCTCTCTCTCTCTCTCTCTCTCTCTCTCTCTCTCTCTCTCTCTCTCTCTCTCTCTCTCTCTCTCTCTCTCTCTCTCTCTCTCTCTCTCTCTCTCTCTCTCTCTCTCTCTCTCTCTCTCTCTCTCTCTCTCTCTCTCTCTCTCTCTCTCTCTCTCTCTCTCTCTCTCTCTCTCTCTCTCTCTCTCTCTCTCTCTCTCTCTCTCTCTCTCTCTCTCTCTCTCTCTCTCTCTCTCTCTCTCTCTCTCTCTCTCTCTCTCTCTCTCTCTCTCTCTCTCTCTCTCTCTCTCTCTCTCTCTCTCTCTCTCTCTCTCTCTCTCTCTCTCTCTCTCTCTCTCTCTCTCTCTCTCTCTCTCTCTCTCTCTCTCTCTCTCTCTCTCTCTCTCTCTCTCTCTCTCTCTCTCTCTCTCTCTCTCTCTCTCTCTCTCTCTCTCTCTCTCTCTCTCTCTCTCTCTCTCTCTCTCTCTCTCTCTCTCTCTCTCTCTCTCTCTCTCTCTCTCTCTCTCTCTCTCTCTCTCTCTCTCTCTCTCTCTCTCTCTCATAGCCTTCTGGGTCCCCACCCGGCAGCTATCGTTAGTCACGACCCGCGATCGCCAGTAGAACGCGTCGAATCGTTCGACGATATCCTCGTGAGCAAGATCCGATGCGGATTGACTCGTATTTTATATTTTTAGATTATTTATGAATTATTTAGTATATGTATAGTTCGGTTCGTACCGGTTTGATATCATTGCTGACTAACCTTTACATTTTGATGAATATTGGTAGTATAAAATTATCATTGATGATTGGATAGGTTAGAATTGATCCATGATTAATTTAGTGCTATTTGGAAGAAAGAATGTATTTTTAGGATATTTCTAGTATTTATTAAAATTATGGAAATATTTTTAAAAGAAATTATTTGGTGAAAATAATTTATTTTGAGAAAAAGGTATTTTAATTAATTGTTATGATTAAAAGAAAATTATCGAGGAGAAAAATTTTTGAAATATTTTAAGAGGTTTTGTTGAAAAAGAAAAGAAATAGAGGTGATTTATGAAAATAAAAATTAGTTATCGTTCATAACTAGTATTAAAGAGAAAAGTATATTTTAACGAAATATTGGATAGTTATGTTGAGAATTAGTTAAAGGATTTTCATGGGAATTTATGTTGAAAACTCGTCATTTCTTGTGGTTAACTTTTCTTATTTCACATTTTCATATTATACGTTGTTGATGGTTATTCCGTTCTTGTTTATGATACGACACTAACACGTGAGTAATTGCATATGTTATTCCGTCTTTGAGAAGTTCAAGATCTGAATAGTGAGTTATTAGAGTTATCGATTACATGTGTAAATAGCTTCGTGTTCGCATTTATATCGTTTATTGATTAGTCTGTTCGTTATTATATTACGTTTATATTGCATTTATTCATAGTCTTGTTGTGTCGAACCGTAGTAGTTCATGACTTAGGGACTTGGTTAAATCGTGAATATGACCTCGTGACATGTGTGTGTTGACCACAGCAGGAGGTGAACCGTGTTTGATAGATCGGTATCGTTGACTTGATTTACGAGACCGTGGGATGGGAAAGTCTTGGTTCATGTATTCGGATGTGGTCGTTTATGTATCTTCGGACCGTGCCAAGTGACCTTGTTTCCCACACTTGGGGTGGTTTGTTGAGCCCATGAATCGTTTCACCGTGGCGGTGTACTTTTGTATTCACCTAAGTCACGCTTGTGTCGGACAAGCGGAACTGATGCGTGTAGTCCTTTGACCGTTCGTTGTTCAGCGGTATTGGATGCGTAGAGGATAATGAACCGTCGGTTATCCGATTAATATGAACCTTGACTTTAAATGAGATGTAGATGCGAGACCATGTGAGAATGGTTAGTCACCGTTCTTGTTGTTGGAAATGCGAGTTTTAGGTTGTTGGATGGTCGACTCTAGTTGTATCATCGTCACTTCACACTATTATATTAGTTCGTATTTTCGATTCTTGTATTCATTAGCATTATTATTATCTTGTCATTGCTGTTGGATCTTGCAGTGTGTTATACGCGGCGTACTCCATTCTCTTGGTGTGCGTAAGATTTAGATAATGAGACGAGGTTCGGTGTGGAGATGCGCTAGGCTGAATTTTCAATGAGAGAACCTCGGACGGCCGGGTAGATCATTTGAAGCTTAGTTTCCTTTTGTTTTCGGTAGTTGATGAACCTTAGACTTCTTTCAGTATTTTCGTTTTAGCTCGGTTGACATTCATTTTGTGATTCTCTAGTCTTAGCTATATGTATTGTTTGGACATGTGGACTCTTTATGGTCTTGGATATTATTTTATTTGGTGATATGTACTTCACATTGCGGATTATTATTTATTCTTCTTGTGATGAGATCGTGGCTGATTATTATTATTATTATTATTTGACGCTTGGCGTATTAGATTGAGGAGAAATGTTTTTTCTATTCGTATTTCTTCTCAACCTAATACGTCGCGGACTTATTCGCGTACCGCTTCCGGGTATTTTGGGAAGCGGATGGCGATGAACAAGTCGCGGCGTATTAGGTTGAGAAATGATAGAAAAAAAAATATTTCTCCTCAATCTATCGCCAGCGTCAATAATAATAATAATCATCCGCGATCGATCACCATCCGATAAGAATAAATAATAATCGAGCGAAACATATCACCAAATAAAATAATATCCAAGACCATAAAGAGTCCCTGAAAATAATACATGTAGCTAAGACTAGAGAATCACAAAATAAATGTCCCGGTAAAACGAAAATACCGGTATGGTTCATCAACTTCGAAAATAAAGGAAGCTTCGACCGATCTACTCAAGATCATGCGAGGTTCTGTTGAAAAACCAGCGCATCTTCACCAGCGAACTGTCATCTAAATCTGCTGCGCAAAGTGGAATGCGTGTTACCACCTGCGGTACGGTATGACGATAATAATAATGGAATGAATACATTGTCGAAAAATGCGGCGAATATAATAGTGTGATGACGATGCCAACAGGCGACCATCTGGCAATCGAAAACTCGGCATTTCAACAACAATAACGGTGACTAACCATTCTGTCATGGTCTCGATCTACATCTCATTTAAAGTCAAGTTCATATGTCGGATAACCGCGATTCATTCACCCGGCGCATCAATACCGCGGAACAACAACGTCAAAAGACTACACGCTGTCGGTTCGACTTGTGCGGACAGCGAACTGGTGAATACAAAGTACACCGGCAGCGTGTGGCATTCACGGCCCAACAAACCGGCGAGTAGCGAAACAAGGTCACTGGCATGGTCCGGAAGATACATAAACGACACATCGATACATGAACAAGACTTTCCCATCCCACGATCTCAGTAAATCAGTCAACGATAAACCATCGGTTCACCTCGCTGGTCAATACATGTCACTAGGTCATGTTCACGGAACCAAGTCCCTGAGACCGCTGGTTCTGCGTTGTGAACTATGAATAAATGCAATATAAACGAATATAATAACGCTGGCAGTTCAATCAATAAATGATAAGCGAACATTTATTACACATGTATTGATAACTCTAATAACTCACTATTAGATCGACTCGGGAACTAACATATGCATTAACTGCGTCGACGGTCAGTGTGTATCATAAACGATAAATGAATAACCATCAACAACTAACATGAAAATGAAAATGAAAAGTTAACCACAAGAAAACGACGTTTTAACATAAATTCCCATGAAAATCCTTTAACTAATTCTCAACATAATTATCCAATATTTCTGTTAAAATATACTTTTCTCTTTAATACTAGTTATGAACGATAACTAAATTTTATTTTCATAAATCACCTCTATTTCTTTTCTTTTCAACAAAACCTCTTAAAATATTTCAAAAATTCTTTTCTCCTCGATAATTTCTTTTAATCATAACAATTAATTAAAATACCTTTTCTCCAAATAAATTATTTTCACCAAATAATTTCTTTTAAAATATTTCCATAATTTTAATAAATACTAGAAATATCCTAAAAATACATTCTTTCTTCCAAATAACACGAAATTAATCATGGATCAATTCTAACCTATCCAATCATCACGGATAATTTTACTATAAACTAAATCGAAAATGTAATTAGCTTCTTGCTTATGATATCAAACCGTACTGGCAACTCGCTATCGCGAAAATATCTAAAAAATAAAATACGATCAACGGTATCAGTGCTTATACGACGATAAATCCCGAAGCGATTGGCAGCGGCTTCATGTCGTCGTCACGTGGCACAGCTGCCGGAAGTGAAGGCAGCGATGCAAACAATCGCCGTGGATAACTACCGAAGCGTAGCAATGTTGCTGGAGCCGACGGCGATGGCGGCGTCGGCAGCGCGAATGATAAGTATTGAATATTAACGCCGCGTAACGCGTGATAATGTATTGGCAAAACCAGCGGCGGCTCGCTGGCGTGGCAAAGAACGATTTTGTTACTAAACCTTATCGTTAATTCTCTTCGTTTGCCTATGCCCAGGACTGTTTTCGCTTCGATTTCAGTGCCGGATTTGTTTTGTGCTTCGTCTTCGCTTCGTTTCGATTTTGCCGCGACCTGGGTCGCCAGTCACGCCGTCGTCATCGTCGCACTCAGCAACGCTTATCGCAATGCTTCGCATTATCCACCGCTATTTCGGCACGTTCACCCTGTTTCAAACCGTCGCACTTGTCGTCGTTTATCGATAGTCTTCTAGGAAACCGCTATATTTTAGTTATGAATATCGACACAGCGCAGCTACATTTCGAATATTCGGGTAGCATAAAATATTCCGCGATTGACAATGATTTCGCGTTGAGTTTGAAAGAATGATATTTCTAGCATAAGAAAATACTATTTTTGAAAAGGTATTTTAATTAATTGTTATGATTAAAAGAAATTATCGAGGAGAAAAAGAATTTTGAAATATTTTAAGAGGTTTTGTTGAAAAGAAAAGAAATAGAGGTGATTTATGAAAATAAAAATTAGTTATCGTTCATAACTAGTATTAAAGAGAAAAAGTATATTTTAACGAAATATTGGATAGTTATGTTGAGAATTAGTTAAAGGATTTTCATGGGAATTTATGTTGAAAACTCGTCATTTCTTGTGGTTAACTTTTCTTATTTCACATTTTCATATTGTACCGTTGTTGATGGTTATTCACGCTATCGCGATATTAATTACACTGCACGAGTAATTGCATATGTTATTCCGTCTTTGAGAAGTTCAAGATCTGAATAGTGAGTTATTAGAGTTATCGATTACATGTGTAAATAGCTCGTGTTCTCGCATTTATATCGTTTATTGATTAGTCCTGTTGCGTTATTATATTCTGTTTATATTGCATTTATTCATAGTCTTGTTGTGTCCCGAACCGTAGTAGTTCATGACTTAGGGACTTGGTTCGTCGTGAATATGACCTCGTGACATGTGTGTGTTGACCCTGCTTAGGAGGTGAACCCGTGTTTGATAGATCGGTATCGTTGACTTGATTTACCTGAGACCGTGGGATGGGAAAGTCTTGGTTCATGTATTCGGATGTGGTCGTTTATGTATCTTCCAGACCCGTGCCAAGTGACCTTGTTTCCCACACTTGGGGCTGGTTTGTTGGGCCCATGAATCGTTTCACACGTGGCCAGTGTACTTTTGTATTCACCTAAGTCCTGCTTGTGTCCGGACAAGCCGGAACCTGATTGCGTGTAGTCCTTTGACCGTTCGTTGTTCCGCGGTATTGGATGCACGTAGAGGATAATGAACCGTCAGTTATCCGATTAATATGAACCTTGACTTTAAATGAGATGTAGATGCGAGACCATGTGAGAATGGTTAGTCACCGTTCTTGTTGTTGGAAATGCGAGTTTTCGGTTGTTGGATGGTCGACTCTAGTTGTATGCATCGTCACTTCACACTATTATATTAGTTCGTATTTTCGATTCTTGTATTCATTAGCATTATTATTATCTTGTCATTGCACATTGGATCTTGCGTGTGTTATACGCGGCGTACTCCATTCTCTTGGTGTCGTCGATTTAGATAATGACGAGGTTCGATGTGGAGATCGCTAGGCGAATTTTCTCGCGGAGAACCTCCCGACGACGGAGTAGATCAGTGAAGCTTAGTTTCCTTTTGTTTTGGTAGTTGATGAACCTTAGACTTCTTTCCGTATTTTCGTTTTAGCTCAGTTGACATTCATTTTGTGATTCTCTAGTCTTAGCTATATGTATTGTTTCAGACATGTGGACTCTTTATGGTCTTGGATATTATTTTATTTGGTGATATGTACTTCCTGTTCTGGATTATTATTTATTCTTACTGGCTGTGATGAGATCTGTGACTGTGATTATTATTATTATTATTTGACGCTTGGCGTATTAGATTGAGGAGAAATGTTTTTTCTATTCGTATTTCTTCTCAACCTAATACGCCGCGACTTATTCGCATCGCCTCGCATTTTGGGAAGCGGGCTGACGTGAATGAAACTGGGCGACGCATTAGGTTGAGAAGAAATACTAATAGAAAAAATATTTCTCCTCAATCTAATACTGCCGCCAAGTAATAATAATAATCATCACATACGATCCCATCACCAAGAAGAATAAATAATAATCCGCAATGAAGTACATATCACCAAATAAAATAATATCCAAGACCATAAAGAGTCCACATGTCCAAATAATACATGTAGCTAAGACTAGAGAATCACAAAATAAATGTCAACCGAGCTAAAACGAAAATACTGAAAGAAGTCTATGGTTCATCAACTTCAAAATAAAGGAAACTAAGCTTCACCGATCTACTCATTATCCGAGGTTCTCCTCACAAAATTCGCTCTAGCGATCTCCACACCGAACCTCGTCTCAATATCTAAATCTTACGCACACCAAGAGAATGGAGTACGCCGTATAACACACGGCAAGATCCCATGTGCAATGACAAGATAATAATAATGCTAATGAATACATTAATCGTAAAATACGAACTAATATAATAGTGTGAAGTGACGATGCATACAACTAGAGTCGATTATCCAACAATCGAAAACTCGCATTTCCAACAACAATAACGGTGACTAACCATTCTCCATGGTCTCGATCTACATCTCATTTAAAGTCAAGGTTCATATTAATCGGATAACCGACGCTCATTATCCTCTACGCGATCCAATACCGCTGAACAACGAACGGTCAAAGGACTACACGCATCAGTTCCAGCCTTTGTCCGACACAAGCAGACTTAGGTGAATACAAAGTACACCGCCACGGTGAAACGATTCACGCCCAATGAAACTCTGGCAAGGGAAACAAGGTCACTTGGCATGGTCCGAAGATACATAAACGCCACATCCGAATACATGAACCAAGACTTTCCCATCCCACTCGCCTCGTAAATCAAGTCAACGATACCGATCTATCAAACACGTTCACCTCCTGCTGTGGTCAATACACACATGTCACTAGGTCATGTTCACGACGAACCAAGTCCCTAAGTTATGAATTACTACGGTTCGACACAACAAGACTATGAATAAATGCAATATAAACGTAATATAATAACGCAATGGACTAATCAATAAACGATATAAATGCGAGAACACGAAGCTATTTACACATGTAATTGATAACTCTAATAACTCACTATTCAGATCTTGAACTTCAAGACGGAATAACATATGCAATTACTCTACGCGGTTAGTGTCGTATCATAAATGCGACTGAATAACCATCAACAACTGCATAATATGAAAATGTGAAATAAGAAAAGTTAACCACAAGAAATGACGAGTTTTAACATAAATTCCCATGAAAATCCTTTAACTAATTCTCAACATAATTATCCAATATTTCTAAAATATACTTTTCTCTTTAATACTAGTTATGAACGATAACTAAATTTTATTTTCATAAATCACCTCTATTTCTTTTCTTTTCAACAAAACCTCTTAAAATATTTCAAAATTCTTTTCTCCTCAGATAATTTCTTTTAATCATAACAATTAATTAAAATACCTTTTTCTCCAAATAAATTATTTTCACCAAATAATTTCTTTTAAAGTTCATGACTTAGGGACTTGGTTCGTGAATATGACCTCGTGACATGTGTGTGTTGACCACCTTAGGAGGTGAACCGTGTTTGATAGATCGGTATCGTTGACTTGATTTACCGAGGCAGTGGGATGGGAAAGTCTTGGTTCATGTATTCGGATGTGGTCGTTTATGTATCTTCGGACCGTGCCAAGTGACCTTGTTTCCCACACTTGGGTGGTTTGTTAGACCCATGAATCGTTTCACCGTGGCGGTGTACTTTTGTATTCACCTAAGTCACTTGTGTCCAGGACAAGGAACTGATTGCGTGTAGTCCTTTGACCGTTCGTTGTTCGCGGTATTGGATGCACGTAGAGGATAATGAACCGTCGGTTATCCGATTAATATGAACCTTGACTTTAAATGAGATGTAGATGCGAGACCATGTGAGAATGGTTAGTCACCGTTCTTGTTGTTGGAAATGCGAGTTTTCGGTTGTTGGATGGTCGACTCTAGTTGTATGCATCGTCACTTCACACTATTATATTAGTTCGTATTTTCGATTCTTGTATTCATTAGCATTATTATTATCTTGTCATTGCACATTGGATCTTGCGTGTGTTATACGGCGTACTCCATTCTCTTGGTATGCGTCGATTTAGATAGGACAGGTTCGATTAATGGAATCTTCGTGGAATTTTCTCGAGGAGAACCTCGGGCGAGGGTAGATCGGTGAAGCTTAGTTTCCTTTTGTTTCGATTAGTTGATGAACCTTAGACTTCTTTCAGTATTTTCGTTTTAGCTCGGTTGACATTCATTTTGTGATTCTCTAGTCTTAGCTATATGTATTGTTTGGACATGTGGACTCTTTATGGTCTTGGATATTATTTTATTTGGTGATATGTACTTCACATTGCGGATTATTATTTATTCTTCTTGCGTGATGAGATCGTGATTATTATTATTATTATTTGGCTTGGCGTATTAGATTGAGGAGAAATGTTTTTCTATTAGTATTTCTTCTCAACCTAATAAATGCGGACTTATTCGCATGGGTATTTTGGGGAGGCGAGTGGCGATAATAGTCGCGGCGTATTAGGTTGAGAAGAAATACTAATAGAAAAAATATTTCTCCTCAATCTAATACGCCAAGTAATAATAATAATCATCACCGATCCGATCAATCACCCGACCCGGTAAACTAATAAAACGGCAATACATATCATAATAATAACTAAGACCTAAAGAGCCAATGTCTGTACATGTAGCTAAGACTAGAGAATCACAAAATAAATGTCAACCGAGCTAAAACGAAAATACTGAAAGAAGTCTATGGTTCATCAACTTCGAAAATAAAAGGAAACTGGCCGACTTCATTCCTAGTCATCTATATGGCGAAAAATTCGGCTCTCTCGCAGGCACATTAAGGTCATCTAAATCTTCGTGCACGAGGAGTGCAGCTGCTGGCGACCGTCAGCCGTGTTAATAATAATGCGATGATGGTGTCGATGCGAACGATATGGCAATTGACGTGGCATGCATATGGTACCATCTGACTGTCGGAAAATTTCGGCATTCAACAACAATAACGGTGATGGCACCATCGGTCATGATCCGGATCTACATCTCTCATTGAAGTCGAGGTTCTGGTTCGTCTCCTAACATCCAATAGCCGGTGCCCGGCGATCTTTGCTGTCGGTTCGACTATTGCGGACATGGCGAACTTAGGCGTGTGGCATTCGCGAGCTGAAGCCGGCCCAGTGCGGTAAAGATAACGGCGATACATGGCGACATCGTACGCGAACAGCATCGGCGTCCGGCGACTGCGATATCTACTGGCGAGGCCACCACGCACGTAATCGCCCAGGTCTGAACGACGGGCAATCTAAGGGTCATGATTACTGCGATTTATTCATGACTGGCTGGTAAATGCCTTCGCCAGCGGTATAATAGCAGCGGCGAGAACTATCAATATGCGAAATTAATCTTGAAGAACACGAGCTACACGTATTTGATAACTCTAATAACTCACTATTCAGATCTTGAACTTCTCAAAGACGGAATAACATATGCAATTACTCTACGTGTTAGTGTCGTATCATAAACAAGACTGCGGAATAACCATCAACAACTGCATAATATGAAAATGTGAAATAAGAAAAGTTAACCACAAGAAATGACGAGTTTTTAACATAAATTCCCATGAAAATCCTTTAACTAATTCTCAACATAATTATCCAATATTTCAGTAAAATATACTTTTCTCTTTAATACTAGAGAATCACAAAATAAATGTCAACCGAGCTAAAACGAAAATACGGAAAGAAGTCTATGGTTCATCAACTTCTGAAAATAAAAGGAAACTAAGCTTCAGCCCGATCTACTCCGACATCTGCGAGGTTCTCCTGCTGAGAAAATTCTGGCTCTAGCGCATCTCCACACTGAACCTGTCCGTCATCTAAATCTTACGTACACCAAGAGAATGGAGTACGTCAGCGTGTATAACACACGGCAAGATCCCACAGGCAATGACAGTATAATAATAATGCGAATGAATACATTAATCAGAAAATACGAACGAATATAATAGTGTGAAGTGACGCATGCATACAACTAGAGCTGACCATCTGAACAATCGGAAAACTCTGGCATTTCCAACAACAATAACGGGTGACTAACCATTCTGTCATGGTCTCAGATCTACATCTCATTTAAAGTCAAGGTTCATATTAATCGGATAACTGACGGTTCATTATCCTCTACGCGCATCCAATACCGCGGAACAACGAACGGTCAAAGGACTACACGCAATCAGGTTCCAGCTTGTCTGGACACAAGCAGGACTTAGGTGAATACAAAAGTACACTGGCCACGTGTGAAACGATTCACGGGCCCAACAAACCAGCCCCAAGTGCGGGAAACAAGGTCACTTGGCATGGGTCTGGAAGATACATAAACGGCCACATCCGAATACATGAACCAAGACTTTCCCATCCCACGGTCTCAGGTAAATCAAGTCAACGATACCGATCTATCAAACACGGGTTCACCTCCTAAGCAGGGTCAATACACACATGTCACTAGGTCATGTTCACGACGAACCAAGTCCCTAAGTTATGAATTACTACGGTTCGGGACACAACAAGACTATGAATAAATGCAATATAAACAGAATATAATAACGCAACAGGACTAATCAATAAACGATATAAATGCGAGAACACGAGCTATTTACACATGTAATTGATAACTCTAATAACTCACTATTCAGATCTTGAACTTCTCAGCACGGAATAACATATGCAATTACTCTACGTGTTAGTGTCGTGTATCATAAACAGTACCGTGAATAACCATCAACAACGGTACAATATGAAAATGTGAAATAAGAAAAGTTAACCACAAGAAATGACGTAGTTTTAACATAAATTCCCATGAAAATCCTTTAACTAATTCTCAACATAATTATCCAATATTTTAAAATATACTTTTCTCTTTAATACTAGTTATGAACGATAACTAAATTTTATTTTCATAAATCACCTCTATTTCTTTCTTTTCAACAAAACCTCTTAAAATATTTCAAAAATTCTTTTCTCCTCGATAATTTTCTTTTAATCATAACAATTAATTAAAATACCTTTTTCTCCAAATAAATTATTTTCACCAAATAATTTCTTTTAAAAATATTTCCATAATTTTAATAAATACTAGAAATATCCTAAAAATACATTCTTTCTTCCAAATAGCACGAAATTAATCATGGATCAATTCTAACCTATCCAATCATCACGGATAATTTTATACTACCGAATATTCATCGAAAATGTAAAGGTTAATCAGCAATGATATCAAACCGGTAATGAACCGAACTATACATATACGAAATAATTCATAAATAATCTAAAAATATAAAATACGAGTCAACGGGTATCGGGATCTTGCCTACGAGGATATCGTCGAACGATTTGACGCGGCTCGGCTGCGATCGTGGTCGACGAACAGAGGCGCCGGGGTGGGGGACCGCGTGCAAGGCTAGTCGCCGTGGATGGCGGCTACGGGCGGACGCGATCGCGGTGTTGCTGGAGTTCGACGACGATGACGGCGTCGACGGCGGCGCGACGAGATGACGAGGAGATGATCGGGGTTGTTGGGTGGTGTTGCGGCAGCGGTGGGCGAGGGTGATGGTGCTGAGCGGCGGCGGGTGTTGGTAAGGGTCGGGCACCAGCGGAGAGACGCGAGGAGCTCGGCGCTGTGGTCGTGGTGGCGGAGGTGGTGGTCATGCGAGGTCGGAAGGAGGGGGTGAGGGGCGGAGCTGGAGGGATGGAAGTGGTGGAATGGACGGGACAGTGGATCAGGAAGGTGGAGGAGGGAAGGAGGTGAAGGGTGGAAGGACGGAGGAATGAACATGGAGTGGTGGAGGTGGAGGAGGTGGAAGGGTGGAGGGTTTGTGGCTGGGAATGAGAGAGAGAGAGAGAGACGGGATGGGAGAGAGAGATGGGGCTGTGGGTACGGCTGGGGTTTGGGTTTTATTTAAAACAAAAATATAATATATAGGTTAGGGTTAGATTGAGGGTATAGTACAACACATAAAATAGGTGATTTATTATTATGATGATAATTAAATAGAATTGATATTAATAAAATTATTACACACATATATATATTTCTACGCACCAAATACCAAGCTCAAGTTTACAAAATCATTACTAATATCACGAATCAATATTAGGACCGAAAGTATTCACCGCAATTATTGAATTTATAATGTAGTTAAATCATAAACATAAATATAAAACTCTATTTTGAATTAGTAGAGAATCCTGAAAACTTGAGAAAATATTAATAATATTTTTAGAAAATAATATTTAATTTTTAAATACTAAAAATAATATTTAATATTTAAATACCGAAAAATAATATTTAATATTTAAACACTAGAAAATAATATTCAACTTTCAAATGCTAGAAAATAATATTTAATATTAGAAAAGCCATATTAGAAGATCGTGTCGAAAAATATTGGGAAAATAATACTAGAAAAATACATACCAAAATATTAGAAAAATACGTATCGAAAATTCATGAGTGTTACATTCACGATTTTGTGGGCTATAACCCACGATTTTTGCCTATTTTTAGTTGTTTCGACTCTGTGGTAAATAATTTTATAGAGTCGAAACTTCATGATTTCATTACCTACAACACATGATTTTTGGCCATTTCTAGTCGTTTCGACCCATTGCCAAATATTTTCACGGAGGCCAAATTTCTTGATTTCATGAGCAGTTACCCTCTTTATTTTTGGCCTTTTTTTATCATTTCGACCCATTGTGAAGTAATTTTGCGGAGGTCAAAACTAACAAATTAGTGAACTATAGCCCACGAATTTTTTTTCATTTCTAGTTGATTTGACCCATTATCAGATAAATTTGTGAAGGCCAAAATTCACGATTTTATAGGCTATAACCATAATTTTTTGTAACTTTTAGTCATTTTGATCCATTGGAAAATAATTTCACGGAGGCCAAAATTCACGATATCGTGGGCTATAACACACGATTTTTGAAAGTTTTTAGTATTTTCGACCCATTGGCTAGTAATTTTATCGCGTCCTAAATTCATGATTTCATGAGTTATAATAACCCACAATTATTGGACATTTCTAGTCATTTCAAACCATTGGTAAATAATTTTGCGGAGTCCAAACTTCACAATTTCATGAGCTATAACACACAAATTTTGGTAACTTTTAGTCATTTCGACCCATTGGCAAATAATTTTGTGGTACCAAAAATTTACAATTTCATAAGCTATAATCCATAATTTTTGGCTATTTTTAGTCGTTTTGACTCATTGGTCAATCATTTTGCGCTGGCCTAAATTCACGATTTTCAGAGCTATAACTCACGTTTTTTGGCCATGTTTAGTCATTTTAACCCATTGTCAAATAATTTCTCAGTGAAAAAATATAAAATTTTCTGAGCCATAACCCATGATTTTTGGCCACTTTTTAGTCATTTTGACCCATTGGGAAATGATTTCGCGGAGACCAAAATCATGATTTCGTGGGCTACAACCTACATTTTAAAAAAATTTAGTTGTGTTGACCCGTTGGCTCGTAAATTCGTCGAGTCACCCCTCGATTTTTGGTCATTTTTAGTTATTTTTGTCCGTTTTTAAATTATTTCACGGAGGCTAAAATTCATGATTTTGTGGGCTATAACCCATGATTTTTGGCATTTTTCGTCATTTCTACAATTGGCAAATAATATCACGGAGTCCAAAATTCAGGAGTTCATGACCTATATACCATGATATTTGGCTATTTTTAGTCGTTTCAATCCATAGGCAAATAATTTTGCGATGGCCTAAATTCATGATTTTTGAAGTTATAATCCATAATCTTTTGCCATATTTAGTCATTTTGACTCGTTATTAAATAATTTTGTGGTGACAAAATTTCACAATTTCTTTAGTAATCCACGATTGTTGACCATTTTTAGTCTTTTCAATCTCTAAGCAAACAATTTCACAGGGGGTAAAATTCACGATTTCATGAGATATAAAACATGATTACTGGTCATTTTTTAACCAATGAAAAATAATTTTACGGAGGCCAAAATTCACGATTTTCTATGCTATAACCCAGGATTTTTAGTCATTTCAACCTATTAGCAAATAATTTCGCGGTGTCCAAACTTCACGGTTTCGTGAACTATAACCAATGACTTTTGGTCATTTTTTATCGTTTCGATCCGTTGTCAAATATTTTTGCTGTGGAATATTTTTGCTGCGGCTAAACTTCACAATTTTGAGAGCTAAAACAAATGCTTTTTGGCCATTTTAAGTCATTTCAACCCATGGGCTAATAAATTCACGAAGGCAAAAATTTATGATTTCATGAGCTATACCCCACGATTTTTTATCATTGTTAATCATTTGGACCCATTGGGAAATAGTTTTGCAGAGACAAAATTCAGATTTCAAGGGTTATGTAACCCATGATTATTTTACCATTTTTAATTGTCAAAAAATTTATCAGCTGCCAAAATTCACAATTCGTGAGCTATAACCAATAATTTTGGCCATTTTTAGTCATTTCGACCCGTTGTAAAATTATTTTGTGTTGGCCAAACTTCATGATCTCATGAGCAAGCCCCCGATTTTTGGCCCATTTTAGTCATTTTGACCCATTGGCTATTATGTTTGCGGATACCTAAATTCATATTTTCATGAGCTATAATCCATGATATTTGGCCAATTTTAGTTATTTTGACTCATTGGTAAATAATTTTACAGAGGCCAAAATTCACGATTTCATTGACTATAATCCATAATTATTGGCCATTTTTAGTTATTTCAACCCATTGGGAAATAATTTCCTGGAGGCTAAAATTCACTATTTCATTGACTATAATCCATAATTATTGGCCATTTTAGTCATTTCACTCGTTGTCAAGTAATTTTCGGAGGCCAAATTTCTTGATTTCATGAGTTACTACCCATGATTTGTGGCAATTTTTAGTCATTTCGACTCGTTGTCAAGTAATTTTCCGGAGGCCAAATTTCATAATATTGTGAGTCATAATCCATGATTTTTAATCATTTTTAGTCGTTTCTACCTATAGAAAAATAATTTTGTGGTGACAAAAATTCATGATTTCGTGACCTATAACTCACGATTTTTGTCCATTTTTAGTGTTTCGACCCGTTGTCGAATAATTTCGCAATGGCCAAAATTTACAATTTTGTGAGTTGTAACCCATAATTTTTGACCTTTTTTAGTCGTTTAGACTCATCGGGAAATAATTTTGCGTAAGCTTAAATACTCAATTTTGTGGATAATAACCCATGATTTTTAGCCATTTTCAGTCATTTCGACCCACTGGGAAATAATTTTAAGGAGCTTGAAATTCACTATTTCGTGGGCTATAACCCATAATTTTTTGCTCATTTTACTTGTTTCGTTCAAGTTGGCAAGTAATTTTGTCAAATCCAAAATTTTTTATTTTATGAGCTCCCACAATTAGTGGATATTTTTAGTCATTTTAAGCCATTGATAAATAATTTAGCCGAGTCCAAATTCACGATTTCTTAAGCTATAACCAACTATTTTTGCCATTTTTAGTTGTTTCAACCCGCTAAGTAAATTCGAGGCAAAATTCATGATTTCGTGGGCTATAACTCGGGATATTTTACCATTTTTAGTTGTTTTGACCCATTATCTAGTAAATTTTCTGAGTACAAACTTCATGATTTCATGAGCAATAATCCATGATTTTTGGTGACATCTAGTCATTTTGACCCGTTGTCAAATAATTTTGAGGATGCCAAAAGTCTTGATTTCATGACCTATTACCGATTATTTTGGCGGTTTTAGTCGTTTAGACTCATCGGAAATAATTTTAAGGAGCTTGAAATTCACTATTTCATCGGCTATAACCCATGATTTATTCACATTTTTAGTTGTTTCATTCTGTTATCAAATAATTTCATGGTAGCCAAAATTCATAATTTCGTGAGCTATAACCCATGATTTTTAGCCATTTTAGTCATTTCGACTCGTTGTCAAGTAATTTTCGGAGGCCAAATTTCATAATATTGTGAGTCATAATCCATGATTTTTAATCATTTTTAGTCGTTTCTACCTATAGAAAAATAATTTTGTGGTGACAAAATTCATGATTTCATGAACTATAATTCAAGATTATTGGACATTTTAGTCATTTCGACCGTTGTCGAATAATTTCATAATGGCCAAAATTTACAATTTTGTGAGTTGTAACCCATAATTTTTGACCTTTTTAGTCGTTTAGACTCATCGGAAATAATTTTATGTAGCTTAAATACTCAATTTTGTGGATAATAACCCATGATTTTTAGCCATTTTCAGTCATTTCGACCCACTGGGAAATAATTTTAAGGAGCTTGAAATTCACTATTTCGTGGGCTATAACCCATAATTTTTTGCTCATTTTACTTGTTTCGTTCAAGTTGGCAAGTAATTTTGTCAAATCCAAAATTTTTTATTTTATGAGCTCCCACAATTAGTGGATATTTTTAGTCATTTTAAGCCATTGATAAATAATTTAGCTGAGTCCAAATTCACGATTTCTTAAGCTATAACCAACTATTTTTGCCATTTTTAGTTGTTTCAACCCGTTGGCAAGTAAATTCGGAGGCAAAAATTCATGATTTCGTGGGCTATAACTCAGGATATTTTACCATTTTTAGTTGTTTTGACCCATTATCTAGTAAATTTTCGGAGTACAAACTTCATGATTTCATGAGCAATAATCCATGATTTTTGGTGACATCTAGTCATTTTGACCCGTTGTCAAATAATTTTGAGGATGCCAAAAGTCTTGATTTCATGACCTATTACCGATTATTTTTGGCCAGTTTTAGTCGTTTCGACCCATTGTCGAATAATTTCACAAAGGCCAAAATTCACGATTTCGTGAGATATAACTCATGATTTTTGGCTATTTTTAGTCATTTCGATCTGTTGTCAAATAATCTTACAGTGGCTAGAATAGATGATTTAGTGAGCTATAACCCATGACTTTTGGCCTTTTAAGTTGTTTAGATCTGTTTTCAAATAATTTCTCGGTGATCAAAATTCACGATATCGTGAGCTATAACCCAGGATTTTTGGTTATTTTTGGTCATTTGACCCATTGGCTAGTAAATTTACGAAGGCCAAAGTTTATGACTTCATAAGCTATAACCTACAATTTTTGGTTAATTTTAGTCATTTCGGTCCATTGGAAAATAATTTCATGAGTCCAAACTTCATGATTTCATGAACTATAACATACTATTTTTGCCATTTTTAGTCGTTTCGACCCATTATTAAATAATTTCGCAAGGCCAAAATTCACAATTTCATGGGGCTATAAGCCATGACTTTTTGCCATTTTAGTCAACTCGACCCGTTGGCAAGTAATTTAGTCGAGTCCTAAATTCATGATTTCATGAACTATAATTCAAGATTATTGGACATTTTTAGTCATTTTAAAATATTGCTAAATAATTTTGTGGAGTCCACTCTTCATGATTTCATGAACTATAACATACTATTTTTGCCATTTTTAGTCGTGTCAATCCATTGAGAAGTAATTTTGTTGAGTCTAAAATTTACGATTTCATGAGCTATAACTCATGAATTTTGACCACTTTTAGTCATTTTGACCCATTGACAAATAGTTTTGCGATAGCAAAAATTCACGATTTCATGAGCACTCATGAGTTTTGGCCATTTTTAGTCATTTTGACCCATTGGTAAATAATTTTTTATAGGCCAAAATTCAGATTTCATGGGCTAACTCATGATTTTTGGCCATTTTTAGTTATTTTCGGCCCATTGGCAAATAATTTCGCGGAGTCCAAACTTCATGATTTCATGAGCTATAACCCATAATTTTTGGCCATCTCTAGTCATTTCGACCCATTATTAAATAATTTCGCGAAGGCCAAAATTCTTGATTTCATGAGCTATTACAAACGATTTTTAGCAATTTTTAGTTGTTTTAACTCATTGTCCATTAATTTCGCAGGGGGAAATTTTCACTATTTTGTGAGATATAACCCATGATTTTTGGCCATTTTTACTCATTTTGACGCGTTGTCAAATAATTTCAGCATGAGCAAAATTCAGGATTTTGTGAGCTATAACCCATGACTTTTGGCCATTTTTAGTCATTTTGTCCTGTTGTTAAAAAATTTCGAGGAGTCCAAACATCATGATATTTGTGAGTTATAACCCACAATTGGCTATTTCTAGTCGTTCAAAACTGTAGTTAATTAGTTTCGTGGAGGCCAAAATTCTTGATATGATTTGCTATTACCCACGATTATTGGCCACTTTTAGTCATTTCTACCAGTTGTCAATTATCTTCATAAAAAATTTCACGATTTCGTAAGCTATAACCCACGATTTTTTGCCATTTTTAGTCGTTTCAACTCATCGTCAACTAATTTCACGGTTGCCAAATTTTACAATTTCATGAGCTATAACCCATGATTTTTGGCCATTTTACTCATTTTGACGTTGTCAAATAATTTCAAAGATGAGCAAAATTCAGATTTTGTGAGCTATAACCCATGACTTTTGGCCATTTTTAGTCATTTTGTCCTGTTGTTAAAAAATTTCGAGGAGTCCAAACATCATGATATTTGTGAGTTATAACCCACAATTGGCTATTTCTAGTCGTTCAAAACTGTAGTTAATTAGTTTCGTGGAGGCCAAAATTCTTGATATGATTTGCTATTACCCACGATTATTGGCCACTTTTAGTCATTTCTACCAGTTGTCAATTATCTTCATAAAAAATTTCACGATTTCGTAAGCTATAACCCACGATTTTTTGCCATTTTTAGTCGTTTCAACTCATCGTCAACTAATTTCACGGTTGCCAAATTTTACAATTTCATGAGCTATAACCAATGATTGTTGGTCATTTTTAGTCATATTGATCCATTGGCAAGTAAATTTATGGAGGCCAAATTCATGATTTCAAGAGAAATAACCCACGATTTCTGACCATTTTTAGTCCTTTTGACCCACTGGCAAATAATTATGTGGTCCCAAAAATTCTCGATTTCATGAGCTATAATTCATACTTTTTGGCTATTTTTAGTCATTTCGACCCATTAGTAAATAATTTTGTAGTGGACTAAATTCACGATTTTCAGAGCTATAGCCCACCTTTAGCCCATGCTTTTAGCCATGTTTAATCTTTTTGACCCATTGTCAAATAATTTCATGGTGGCCAAAATTCACGATTTTCTGAGCTATAATCCATAATTATTGGCTATTTTTAGTCTTTCCAATCCGTTGGCAAATAATTTAGCGGGGAGCAATATTCAAGATTTCATGTAGTTATAAAACATGATTATTGGTCATTTTTAGTCATTTCAGACCAATAGAAAATAATTTCGTAGAGGCTAAAATTCAATATTTTGTGGGATATGACCCGCGATTTTTGACCATTTTTAGTCATTTTGGCCCACTGGCAAATAATTTTGCACAATCTAAACTTCATGGTTTCGTGAGCTATAACCAATGACTTTTTGCCATTGTAGTCATTTCGGCCCATTATCGAATAATTTCGCGGTGGCTAAAATTCACGATTTTATGAACCACAATAAATGATGTTTGACCATTTTTAGTCATTTCAACCCATTGGCTAATAAATTTGTGTGGGCCAAAATTTAGGATTTCATGAGCTATACCCCACAAATTTTTATTATTTTTTATGGTTTTGAATAATTGGGAAATAATTTTTCGGAGGCCAACATTCACGATTTCGTGGGCTATAACCAAAGACTTTTAGTTCTTTCGACCATTTTTAGTTGTTTTGACCCGTTGTCAAAAAATTTATTATTGGTCAAAATTCACGATTTCATGAGCTATAACTAAAGATTTTTTACCATTTTTAGTCATTTCAACCCGTTGTCAAATAATTTTGCGGTAGCCAAATTGATGATTTTGAAAGCTATAAATTCATGATTTTTAGCCATTTTTAGTCATTTCGACTCATTGGCTAATAAATTCATGAACACCAAAATTCATGCTTTCATAAGCTACAACCCACGATTTTTGGCCATTTTTAGTCATTTTGATCCATTAGTAAATAATTTTGTGGAGGTCAAAATTCACGATTTTGTTTGCTATAACCCACAAAATTTGGCCATTTTTAGTCATTTTAACCCATTAGTAAATAATTTTGTGGAGGCCAGTGGAGGCCAAAATTCACGATTTTGTTGAATATAACCCACGATTTTTGACCGTTTTTAGTCATTTTGACCCATTGGGAAATAATTTACTAGAGGCCAAAATTCATAATTTCGTGAGCTATAAACCATGACTTATGTACATTTTAGTCGCTTCGACTGTTGTCAAATAATTTCACGGTGGCCAAAATTCACAATTTCATGAGCTATAACCCATGATTTTTGGCCATTTTAGTCATTTCAACCCGTTGTCAAATAATTTCATGGTGGCCAAAATTCACGATTTCATGAGCTATAACCCATGATTTTTGGCCATTTTAGTCATTTCCACCCATTATAAAATAATTTCATGGTAGCCAAAATTCACGATTTCATGAGCTATAACTAAAGATTTTTACCATTTTTAGTCATTTTGACCGTTGTCAAATAATTTCATGGTAGCCAAAATTCACGATTTCATGAGCTATAACCCATAATTTTGGCCATTTTAGTCATTTTGATCCATTAGTAAATAATTTTGTGGAGGTCAAAATTCACGATTTTGTTTGCTATAACCCACAAAATTTGGCCATTTTTAGTCATTTTAACCCATTAGTAAATAATTTTGTGGAGGCCAGTGGAGGCCAAAATTCACGATTTTGTTGAATATAACCCACGATTTTTGACCGTTTTTAGTCATTTTGACCCATTGGGAAATAATTTACTAGAGGCCAAAATTCATAATTTCGTGAGCTATAAACCATGACTTATGTACATTTTTAGTCGTTTCGTTCCGTTGTCAAATAATTTCGCAGTGACTTTTTGATTTCATGAGCTATTATCCAAGATTTTTGGCCATTTTTAGTCATTTCAATCCGTTGCCAAGTAATTTCATGGAGGTCGAAATTTATAATTTCATGTGCTATAACCCATGATTTTTGTCCATTTTTAGTCATTTCCACCCATTATAAAATAATTTCATGGTGGCAAAAATACATGATTTTTTGAACTTTAGCTCACGACTTTTTGCCATTTTTAATCGTTTCGACCCGTTGTCAAATAATTTCATGGTAGCCAAAATTCATAATTTCGTGAGCAATAACCCATAATTTTTAACCATTTTTAGTCATTTCAACTAATTGGGAAATAATTTTGCATATGCCAAAATTCATGATTTTATGGGCCATAACCCAAGATTTTTGGCCCTTTTTAGTCGTTTCGTCCAGTTGACAAGTAACTTCATCGAAGCCAAAACTAACGATTTCAATGGCTATAACCCATGATTATTGGATATTTCTAGTCATTTTAAACCATTGGTGAATAATTTAGCAGAGTCCAAGCTTAACAATTTCTTGCGCTATAACCCTTGATTTTGGTCATTTTTAGTTATTTCAACCTATTAGCAAGTAAATTCGTGGAGGCCAAAATTTATGATTTTGTGGACTATAACCCACAATTTTCTCCTATTTGTAGTCGTTTTGACTCATTGGTAAATAATTTCGCAAAGTCCAAACTTCACAATTTTATGAGCAATAACCCATAATGTTTAACCATTTCTAATCATTTCGACCTGTTATCAAAAAATTTTCAGATGCCAAAACTCTTAATTTCATGAGCTATTATCCATAATTTTTGGCCATTTTTAGTCGTTTCGATCTGTTGTCAAATAATTTCATATATGCCAATATTCACGATTTTGTGAGTTATAACCTACTATTTTTGGCTATTTTTAGACATTTCGACCTGTTGTCAAATAATTTTACAGTTGGTAGAATACACAATTTTGTGAACTATAGTCCACGACTTTTGGCAATTTTTAGTTGTTTGGACTCGTTGTCAAATAATTTCACGGTGGCCAAAATTCACAATATCATGAGTTATAACCCATGTTTTTTTGCCATTTTTAGTCATTTTGACCCAATTGCTAGTAAATTTTTAACCACTTTTAGTTGTTTTGGCCCATTAGGAAATAATTTCGTAGAGGCCAATATCCATAATTTCATGGGTTATAACCCATAATTTTGGTCATTTTTATTTGATTTGACCCATTGGGAAATAATTTCTGGAAGGAAAAATTCACGATTTCATGGGCTATAAGCCATGACTTTTAGCCATTTTTAGTCATTTTGACCGTTGTCAAATAATTTCACGGTGGCCAAAATTCACAATATCGTGAGCTATAACCCATAATTTTTATTATTTTTAGTCATTTCACCTAGTTGCTAGTACATTAGCTGAGGCCAAAATATATAATTTCATGAGCTTTATCCTACAATTTTTAGCCACTTTTAGTCATTTTGGTCCATGAGGAAATAATTTCTCAAAGGCCAATATCAACAATTTCTTGGGCTATAACTCAAGATTTTTAGCCATTTTATTCGATTTGACCCATTGGAAAATAATTTCTTGGAGGCAAATATTCACAATTTCGTGGGCTATATAACCCACTTTTTTTGCTATTTTTAGTCGTTTCGACTGTTGTTAAATAAGTTTATAGTGGGAAGAATATACAATTTTGTGAACTATAGTCCACGACTTTTGGCAATTTTTAGTTGTTTGGACTCGTTGTCAAATAATTTCACGGTGGCCAAAATTCACAATATCATGAGTTATAACCCATGTTTTTTTGCCATTTTTAGTCATTTTGACCCAATTGCTAGTAAATTTTTAACCACTTTTAGTTGTTTTGGCCCATTAGGAAATAATTTCGTAGAGGCCAATATCCATAATTTCATGGGTTATAACCCATAATTTTGGTCATTTTTATTTGATTTGACCCATTGGGAAATAATTTCCTGGAAGGAAAAATTCACGATTTCATGGGCTATAAGCCACGACTTTTTGCCATTTCTTATCAATTCGACCTGTTGGAAAGTAATTTCGTTGAGTCTTTAATTCACAATTTCATGAGCTATAACCCACGAATTTTTGCCACTTTTAGTCGTTTCGACCCATTAGTAAATAATTTTGTGGTAGCAAAAATTCACGATTTTATGTGCTATAACTTGACAACGGGTCGAAATGACTCATAATGTTTTAGCAATTTTTAGTTGTTTTTACCCATTATAAAATAATTTTATGGTGATAAAAATTCATGATTTTGTGAGCTTTAGCTCATGACTTTAGGTCATTTTTAATCGTTTCGACCTGTTGTTAAATAATTTCATTATAACCAAAATTCATAATTTTTTGAGACCCATGATTTTGACCATTTTTAGGCGTTTAGACTAATTGGGAAATAGTTTTGCGTATACCAAAATTGACAATTTTATGGGTCATAACACATGATTTTTAGTCATTTCGACCCCTTGGGAAATAATTCGCAAAGCCCAAAATTCACGATTTTGTAGGCTATAACCTATGATTTTTTCCCCTTTTTAGTCATTTTGTCCTGTAGGGAAGTAACTTTGTCGAATCCAAAATTTACGATTTCAAGAACTATAATCCATGTTTATTTGACATTTTTGGTCGTTTTAAACCATTAGTAACTAATTTAGCGGAGTCCAAACTTCATAATTTCTTGAGCTATAACCCACTATTTTGCTCATTTTTAGTTGTTTTAATCCATTGGTAAGTAAATTTGCGGAGGCCAAAATTCTTGATTTAATGGGCTATTACCCAAAATTTTTGGTCATTTTAGTCATTTTAGTTATTTTGACCCATTGGAAAATAATTTCTTGGATGTCAAAACTCTTGATTTCATGAGCTATTATCCATGATTTTTTATCATTTTTAGTCATTTTGACCGTTGTCGAATAATTTTGCAGAGGCCAAAATTTACGATTTCGTGAGCTATAACTCATGATTTTTGACCATTTCTAGTCGTTTCGACCTGTTGTTAAATAAGTTTATAGTGGGAAGAATATACAATTTTGTGAGCTATAACCCAAGTGTTTTGGCCATTTTTAATTATTTGGACATGTTGTCAAATAATTTCATGGTGGCAAAAATTCACAATATCGTGAGCTATAACCCATAATTTTTTTATTATTTTTAGTCATTTCGACCTAGTTGCTAGTACATTAGCTGAGGCCAAAATATATAATTTCATGAGCTTTATCCTACAATTTTTAGCCACTTTTAGTCATTTCGGTCCATGAGGAAATAATTTCTCAAAGGCCAATATCAACAATTTCTTGGGCTATAACTCAAGATTTTTAGCCATTTTTATTCGATTTGACCCATTGGAAAATAATTTCTTGGAGGCAAATATTCACAATTTAGTGGGCTATAAGCCATGACTTTTAGCCATTTTTAGTCAATTTGACCAACTGGAAAGTATGTTCGTCTAGTCCTAAATTCACGATTTCATGAGCTATGACCCACGAATTTTGGCAACTTTTAGTTATTTTGACCGACATACAAAACATTTTGCAGTAGCCAAAATTTAAGATTTCATGGGCTATAACTCATGATTTTTAGCTATTTTTAGTCATCTCGACCCATTAGTAAATAATTTCTCGGAGGTTAAAATTCATGATTTTGTGGGCTAACCCACGATTTTCGGCCATTTTTATTCGTTTCGACCAATCGGTAGATAATTTTGTAGATTTCAACCTTCACGATTTTATGAGCTATAACACATGATTTGTGGTCATCTCTAGTAGTTTTGACTCGTTACTAAATAATTTCACGGAGGCCAAAATTCTTGATTTAATGGGCTATTACCCAAAATTTTTGGTCATTTTTTATCTTTTCAATCCATTGTTAATTAATTTTGCCGAGGCTAAAATTCACGATTTTGTAAGCTATAACCCACGATTTTTGGTCATTTTTACTCATTTTAACACGCTATCACATAATTCCAGCATGGTTAAAATTCAAAATTTTATGAGCTATAACCCACGACTTTTGACCATTTTTAGTCGTTTTCACCAATTATCAAATAATTTCATGGTGGCCAAAATTCACGATTTTGTGAGCTATAACCCATGATTTTTTGACATTTCAACCCATTCGCTAGTAAATTTGCAAAGGCCAAAATTCTTGATTTCATGAGCTATAAACCATGATTTGTGGCAATTTTTAGTTATTTCGACTCATTGGAAATAATGTTGTGGAGGCTAAAATTCACGATTCAGTGGGTTATAACCCATGATTTTTGGCTATGTTTAGTCGTTTCGACCTATTGGAAAATAATTTCATGGAGCCCAATATTCATGATTTCATTAGCTATCACCCATAATTATTGGACATTTTTAGTCATTTTAAGCCATCGGTAAATAATTTTGTGGAATCCAAATTTCACTATTTAATGAGCTAACCCACTATTTTGGCCATTTTTAAACATTTCGACCCATTGACAAGTAATTTTGTTGAGTTTAAAATTCATAATTTTATGAGCTACAACCCATGAACTTTTACCATTTTTAGTAGTTTCGACTCATTGTCAAATAATTTTGCAATAGCTAAAATTCACGATTTCATGAGCTATACCCCATAATTTTTTTTACCATTTTTAGTCTTTTCGACCCACTGATAAATAATTACATGGAGGTAAAAATTCACGATTTTGTAGGCTATAACCCATGATTTTTTGCTATTTTCAGTTATTTTGACCCATTGGTAAATAATTTTGCGGAGTCCAAACTTAACGATTTCATGAGCAGTAACCCATGATTTTTGGCCGTTTCTAGTCTTTTTGATCAGTTGTCAAATAATTTTGCGAAACCAAAACTTTTGACTTTATGAGCTATTACCTATGATCTTTTATCATTTTTAGTCATTTCAACTCATTGTCAAATAATTTTGTGGTGACCAAGATTTATGATTTCGGGAGCTATAACCCACAAATCTTTAGTCATTTTTAGTTATTTGACCCATTGGCTAGTAATTTATGAAGACCAAAAATTATGATTTCATAAGGTATAACCCATAATTTTGGTCATTTTAACATTTTGACTAATTCGAAATTATTTCTCGAGGCCAAAATTCACGATTTCATGAGCTATAACCCTTGATTTTTGACCATTTTTAGTTGTTTTGACCTATTGTCAAATAAATTTCGGTGGCCAAAATTCACGATTTTGTGAGCTATAACCCATGATTTTTATCATTTTTAGTCATTTCGACCGGTTTACTAGTAATTTTATTGGGTAAAAATTTATGATTTCATGAGCTATAATCTATGACTATTGGATATTTTAGACGTTTTAAATCTTTGATAAATAATTTTGTAGATTCCAAGCTTCACGATTTCGTGAGCTATAACCCACAAATCTTTAGTCATTTTAGTTATTTGACCCATTGGCTAGTAAATTTATGAAGACCAAAAATTATGATTTCATAAGGTATAACCCATAATTTTTGGTCATTTTTAACATTTTGACTAATTCGGAAATTATTTCTCGAAGGCCAAAATTCACGATTTCGTGGGCTATAACCCATGATTTTTTATCATTTTTAGCCGTGTTAACCCATTGGGAAATAATTTTCCGGAGCCCAAAATTCACCATTTTGTGGGCTATAAACCATGATCTTTGGCCATTTTTAGTCATTTCGACCAGTTTACTAGTAATTTTATTGGGTAAAAAATTTATGATTTCATGAGCTATAATCTATGACTATTGGATATTTTTAGACGTTTTAAATCTTTGATAAATAATTTTGTAGATTCCAAGCTTCACGATTTCAGGAGCTATAACCCAATATTTTTGCCATTTTTAGTTGTTTCAACCCATTGGTAAGTAATTTTGTCGAGTCTAAAATTCATGACTTCATGAGCTATACTCGATAATTTTTTGCCATTTTAGTGGCTTCAATCCATTGTCAAATAATTTTTCAATAACCAAAATTCATAATTTCATGAGCTATAACCCTTGATTTTTGACCATTTTTAGTCATTTCGACCCGTTGATAAATAATTTCGCAAGGGAAAAAATTCACAATTTTGTGGGCTATAACCCATAATTTTTGGCCATTTTTAGTCATTTCCCCATGTTGCCAAATAATTTCACAGAGGCAAGGATTAATGATCTTGTGGGCTATAACACATAATTTTTGGCTATTTTTAGTTATTTCTACTATTGGCAAATAATTTAGTGAAGTCTAAACTTCACTATTTTAGTGAAGTCTAAAATTATTTGACGATTCTTGGTCATTTTAATCATTTTGACCCGTTGTCAAATACTTTTGTGGAGATCAAATTTCACGATTTTCTGAGCTATAATCCATGATTTTTAGCCATTTTTAGTTGTTTTGACCTATTGTCAAATAAATTTGCGGTGGCCAAAATTTACTATTTTATAAACTATAATCCACGACTTTTCATTATTTTTAGTTGTTTCGACCTGTTGGCAAATAATTTCACGGTTATCAAAATTCATGATATCATGAGCTATAACCAACAATTTTTAGCCCTTTTTAGTCATTTTGACCCTTTGGCTAGTGAATTTGTAGAGGCCAAAATTCATGATTTCATGAGGTATAACCCACAATTTTTGGGCATTTTTAATCATTTCGATCAATTGAGAAATTATTTCACGGGGCCAAATTTCACAATTTCATGGGCTATAACCATGATTTTTGGTCAATTTTAGTCGTTTCGACCAGTGGAAAATAATTTCGCGGAGGTCATAATTCATATATTTGTGAGCTATAACCCACGATTTTTTACCATTTTTAGTTGTTTCTATCCATTGGCAAGTAATTTTATCGAGTCTAAAATTTATTTTTTTATGAGCTATAATCCACGATGTTTTATCATTTTTGGTTATTTTGGCTCGTTGCAAAATAATTTTACGATAGCCAAAATTCACGATTTCATAAGCTATAACCTATAATTTTTGGTTATTTTTAGTCGTTTCGACCCATTGGTAAATAATTTCGTGGAGGCTAAAATTCATGATGTCATGGTCTATAACCCATGATTTTTTATCATTTTTAGTCGTTTCTACCCATTGTCATGCGGATGCCAAAATTCACGATTTCATGGACTATAACCCACATTTTTTGTCATTTGTAGTTGTTCCCCATTGGTAAATAATTTTGTGGCGTCCAAGCTTCACGATTTCATGAGCAAGAATGCATGATTTTTTGCCATTTCTAGTTTTTTTGACTTGTTGTTAAATAATTTCATGGAGGCTAAAATTCTTGATTTTATGAGATATTACCCACAATTTTTGGTCATTTTTAGTCATTGTGACACGTTGTCAAATTATTTTGTGAAAGCCAAAATTTATGATTTCGTGAGCTATAATCCATGATTTTTGGCCATTTTAGTTGTTTCGACCGGTTGTCAAATAATTTTGTGGAGTCCAAACTTCACGATTTCATGAGCTATAACCTATGACTATTAGACATTTTAGTCATTTTTAGTTGTTTCCACCCGTTGTCAAATAATTTTATAGTTATCAAAATTTACGATTTTATGAGCTATAACCCATGATATTTGGTCATTTTAGTCATTTCACCAATTGGGAAATTATTTCTGAGGCTAAAATTCACGATTTTGTGAGCTAAATCCATAAGTTTTGGTCATTTTAGTCTTTTCGACCCATTGGGAAATAATTTAGCATAGTCAAATATTCACTTCGTGGGCTATAACCCATGATATTTGGTCATTTTAGTCCTTTTGACCGGTTGGCAAGTAATTTTGTCGGGTCCAAAATTCACAATTTCATGAGCTATAACCCATGATTTTTGGTCATTTTTATTCGTTTCGGCCCGTTATCAAATACTTTTATGGTGGGCAAAATTCATAATTTTGTGAGCTATAACCCACGACTTTTGGCCATTTTTAGATGTTTCAACCTGTTATCAAATAATTTTGCGGTGGCTAAAATTCACGATATCGTGACCTATAACCAACGATTTTAGCCATTTCGACCTATTTTCCAGTAAATTTACGAAGCCCAAAATTCAAAATTCATGATTTCATGAGGTTTAACCCATAAAATTTGGTCATTTTTAGTCATTTCAGCCAATTGGGAAATTATTTCTCGGAGGCTAAAATTCACGATTTTGTGAGCTAAATCCATAAGTTTTGGTCATTTTTAGTCTTTTCGACCCATTGGGAAATAATTTCGCATAGTCAAATATTCACTTCGTGGGCTATAACCCATGATATTTGGTCATTTTTAGTCCTTTTGACCAGTTGGCAAGTAATTTTGTCGGGTCCAAAATTCACAATTTCATGAGCTATAACCTATGACTATTAGACATTTTTAGTCATTTTAAACCATTGGAAAATAATTTTGTGGAGACCAAACATCACGATTTCATGAGCTATAACCCACTATTTTGGCCATTTTTAGTAGTTTCAACCCCATTGGCAAGTAATTTTGTTGAGTCTAAAATTTACGTTTCATGAGCTATAACCCACGATTTTTAGTCATTTTAGTCATTTCGACCGTTGTCAAATAATTTCACAAAAGCCAAAATTCTTGATTTCGTGAGCTATAACCCATGATTTTTGGCCATTTTAGTTGTTTCGACCCGTTGGCAAGTAATTTTGTCGAGTCTAAAATGCACAATTTCATGAGCCATAATCCATGAATTTTTATCATTTTAGTCATTTTTAGTTGTTTCCACCCGTTGTCAAATAATTTTGCGGTGGCTAAAATTCACGATTTCATGGACTATAACCCACATTTTTGTCATTTGTAGTTGTTCCCCATTGGTAAATAATTTTGTGGAGTCCAAACTTCACGATTTCATGAGCAAGAATGCATGATTTTTTGCCATTTCTAGTTTTTTTGACTTGTTGTTAAATAATTTCATGGAGGCTAAAATTCTTGATTTTATGAGATATTACCCACAATTTTTGGTCATTTTTAGTCATTGTGACACGTTGTCAAATTATTTTGTGAAAGCCAAAATTTATGATTTCGTGAGCTATAATCCATGATTTTTTTATCATTTTTAGTCATTGTGACCTGTTATCAAATTATTTCGTAAAAGCTAAAATTCATGATTTCGTGAGCAATAATCCATGATTTTTGGCCATTTTTTGTCTTTTTGACCCACTGTCAAATAATTTGTGGTGGCCAAAATTCACTATTTCGTGAGCTATAACTCATGACTTTTGGTCATTTTTAGTCAATTCGACCGGTTGTCAAATAATTTCACGGTGACCAAAATTCACAATTTCGTGAGTTATAACCCATGATTTTTAGTCATTTTTAGTCATTCGGCCCATTTGCTAGTCAATTTGCGAAGGCCAAAATTCATAATTTCATGAGGTATAAGCCATGATTTTTTTATCAATTTTAGTCATTTTGAGCAACTGGGAAATTATTTTGTGGAGGCCAAAAATTTACGATTTCATGGACTATAACCAATGATTTTAGGCTACTTTTAGTCATTTCAATCTGTTGTCAAATAATTTCATGGAGGCCAAAATTAAAGTTTTGTGAGCTATAACCCACGATTTTTAGTCATTTTTAGTTGTTTCGACCCGTTGGCAAGTAATTTCGTCGAGTTCTAAATTTACGATTTTATGAGCTATAACCCATGATTATTGGAAATTTTTAGTCCTTTCAAATCATTGGTAAATAAGTTTGCGGAGTCTAAACTTCACGATTTCATGAGCTATGACCCACTATTTTGGTCATTTTTCATAGTTTCAACCCATTGGTAGGTAATTTCATTAAGTTTAAAATTCACGATTTCATGAGCTACAATCCACGATTTTTGGCTATTTTTCATTATTTCGACTCATTGTCAAATAATTTTTGGCTATTTCCAATTGTTTTGACCCGTGGTCAAATAAATTTGTGGTGGCCAAAATTCACTATTTTGTGAGCTAGAACCTATAACTTGTGGCCATTTTAGTTGTTTCGACCGTTGTCAAATAATTTTGCGGTGGCTAAAATTCACGATTTTGTGAGCTATAACCCATGATTTTTATCATTTTAGTCATTTTGACCCATTGGTTAGTAAATTTACGGATGCCAAAATTCATAATTTCATGAGCTATAACCCATGATTTTTTTATCATTTTAGTCATTTTAAACCATTGGAAAATAATTTTGTGGAGTCCAAACTTCACGATTTCATGAGCTATAACCCATGATTTTTGGCTATTTTTAGTCATTTCGACCGTTGTCAAATAATTTCATGGAGGCCAAAATTCACGATTTTGTGAGCTATAACCCATGATTTTTGGTCATTTTAGTCATTTCGACCGTTGTCAAATAATTTTGCGGTGGCTAAAATTCACGATTTCATGAGCTATAACCCATGATTTTTATCATTTTAGTCATTTTGACCCATTGGTTAGTAAATTTACGGATGCCAAAATTCATAATTTCATGAGCTATAACCCATGATTTTTTTATCATTTTAGTCATTTTAAACCATTGGAAAATAATTTTGTGGAGTCCAAACTTCACGATTTCATGAGCTATAACCCATGATTTTTGGCTATTTTTAGTCATTTCGACCGTTGTCAAATAATTTCATGGAGGCCAAAATTAAAGTTTTGTGAGCTATAACCCACGATTTTTAGTCATTTTAGTTGTTTCGACCGGTTGTCAAATAATTTTGTGGAGTCCAAACTTCACGATTTCATGAGCTATAACCCATGATTATTGGAAATTTTAGTCCTTTCAAATCATTGGTAAATAATTTTATGAGTCCAAACTTCACGATTTCATGAGCTATGACCCACTATTTTGGTCATTTTTCATAGTTTCAACCCATTGGTAGGTAATTTCATTAAGTTTAAAATTCACGATTTCATGAGCTACAATCCACGATTTTTGGCTATTTTTCATTATTTCGACTCATTGTCAAATAATTTTTGGCTATTTCCAATTGTTTTGACCCGTGGTCAAATAAATTTGTGGTGGCCAAAATTCACTATTTTGTGAGCTAGAACCTATAACTTGTGGCCATTTTTAGTTGTTTCCACCCGTTGTCAAATAATTTTATAGTTATCAAAATTTACGATATCGTGTGCTATAACCAACGATTTTTAGCTATTTTTAGTTATTTTGACCCATTGGTTAGTAAATTTACGGATGCCAAAATTCATAATTTCATGAGCTATAACCCATGATTTTTTATCGTTTCAACCCATTGGCAAGTAATTTTGTCGAGTTCTAAATTTAGGATTTCATGAGCTATAACCAACGATTACTGGACATTTTTAGATGTTTTAAACTATTGGTAAATAATTTTGCGGAGTCCAAACATTATGATTTCATGAGTTATAACCCGCTATTTTGGCCATTTTTAGTCGCTTCAACTCATTGGCAGGTAATTTTGTCGAGTCTAAAATTTACGTTTCATGAGCTATAACCCACGACTTTTGGCCATTTTAGTCATTTCACCAATTGGGAAATTATTTCTGAGGCTAAAATTCACGATTTTGTGAGCTAAATCCATAAGTTTTGGTCATTTTAGTCCTTTTGACCGGTTGGCAAGTAATTTTGTCGGGTCCAAAATTCACAATTTCATGAGCTATAACCCACGACTTTTGGCCATTTTAGTAGTTTCAACCCCATTGGCAAGTAATTTTGTTGAGTCTAAAATTCACGATATCGTGACCTATAACCAACGATTTTAGCCATTTTTAGTTATTTTGACCCATTGGTAAATAATTTTGTGGAGTCCAAACTTCACGATTTCATGAGCTATAACCCATGATTTTTATCGTTTCAACCCCATTGGCAAGTAATTTTGTTGAGTCTAAAATTTACGTTTCATGAGCTATAACCCATGATTTTTGGTCATTTTAGTCATTTTAAACCATTGGAAAATAATTTTGTGGAGTCCAAACTTCACGATTTCATGAGCTATAACCCACTATTTTGGCCATTTTAGTAGTTTCAACCCCATTGGCAAGTAATTTTGTCGGGTCCAAAATTCACAATTTCATGAGCTATAACCCATGATTTTTGGCCATTTTAGTAGTTTCAACCCCATTGGCAAGTAATTTTGTTGAGTCTAAAATTTACGTTTCATGAGCTATAACCCATGATTTTTATCATTTTTAGTCATTTTAAACCATTGGAAAATAATTTTGTGGAGACCAAACATCACGATTTCATGAGCTATAACCCATGATATTTGGTCATTTTAGTCATTTTAAACCATTGGAAAATAATTTTGTGGAGACCAAACATCACGATTTCATGAGCTATAACCCATGATTTTTGGCCATTTTAGTAGTTTCAACCCCATTGGCAAGTAATTTTGTTGAGTCTAAAATTCATGATTTCATGAGCTATAACCCATGATTTTTATCATTTTTAGTCATTTTAAACCATTGGAAAATAATTTTGTGGAGACCAAACATCACGATTTCATGAGCTATAACCCATGATATTTGGTCATTTTAGTCATTTTAAACCATTGGAAAATAATTTTGTGGAGACCAAACATCACGATTTCATGAGCTATAACCCACTATTTTGGCCATTTTAGTAGTTTCAACCCCATTGGCAAGTAATTTTGTTGAGTCTAAAATTTACGTTTCATGAGCTATAACCCACTATTTTGGCCATTTTAGTCATTTTAAACCATTGGAAAATAATTTTGTGGAGACCAAACATCACGATTTCATGAGCTATAACCCATGATATTTGGTCATTTTAGTCATTTCACCCATTGGCAAGTAATTTTGTTGAGTCTAAAATTTACGTTTCATGAGCTATAACCCATGATTTTTGGCCATTTTAGTAGTTTCAACCCCATTGGCAAGTAATTTTGTTGAGTCTAAAATTTACGTTTCATGAGCTATAACCCATGATATTTGGTCATTTTAGTCATTTTAAACCATTGGAAAATAATTTTGTGGAGACCAAACATCACGATTTCATGAGCTATAACCTATGACTATTAGACATTTTAGTCATTTTAAACCATTGGAAAATAATTTTGTGGAGACCAAACATCACGATTTCATGAGCTATAACCCACTATTTTGGCCATTTTAGTAGTTTCAACCCATTGGCAAGTAATTTTGTTGAGTCTAAAATTCACAATTTCATGAGCTATAACCAATGATATTTTATCATACATAAACTTAAAACCCATGAAAATTATAAATTTTAAAGTACATACAATAAATTTACATTCATTTAAAACGAACCAAAATTAACAAAATTCATGGGTTATAGCTCATGAAAATCACGAATTTTAATGTACACATAAAAATTACTTTCATTCATAATGAACCAAAATTAATAAAAATCACTAGTTATAGCTCATTAAAAATTTTTAATTTTGATATACACATAATTTATTTATATTTATTCAAAATGAACCAATTTGAAATTTATTGGTTATAACTCATGAAAATCATAAATTTTGATGCACATATAATAAATTTACGCTCGCTTAAAAGGAACCAAAATTAGTTGGTAATATCTCATGAAAATCGTGAATTTTAATGTACACATAATTTATTTACATTATTTCAAAATACACTAAAATTGTCAAAATAGTATGGGTTATAGTCTATGAAAATGGCAAATATAGAAGCACAAACAATAAATTTACATTCGTTTGAAACTGAACAAAATTGAAAAATATTGTGGGTTATAGCTCATGAAGTTTGATGTTGAGATAATTTATTTATATTTGTTGAAAACAAACCAAAATTTTCAAAACTATAAGTTATAGCCCATAAAAATCACAAATTTTGATGTACACCTAATAAATTTACTTTCATTCCAAAACTAATAAAACTGAATAAAATTGTGGATTAGCTCATAAAACCCTAAATTTTGAAGTACACATAATTATTTATTTTATTCAAAATGAACCAAATTTGTTAAAAATCATGGGTTATATCCCATAAAAATTACATGTTTTAAAGTAGAAACTATAAATTTATATTCATTCGAAAGAAATCCAAATTGTCAGAAGATATGGGTTATAGCTCATGAAAATCATAAATTTTATTTACACATAACATTTTGCATTCATTAGATGTAAACCAAAATTAACAAAATTCATTGGTCGAACTCATAAAAATTGAGAATTTTGATATACACATAATTTATTTACATTCATTAAAAGTAAACTAAAATTATAAAAAAATAGAGGGTTATAGCCAATGTAAATCATAAATTTTAATGTACTCAAAATGAACCAATTTGAAATTTATTGGTTATAACTCATGAAAATCACGAATTTTAATGTGTACATAATTTATTTATATTTATTCAAAATGAACCAAAATTATCAAAAACTATAAGTTATAGCCCATGAAAATCGTAAATTTTGATGTACACATAATAAATTATTTTCATCCAAAACAAACCAAATTGACTAGGATTGTCGATTATAGCTCATGAAAATCATAAATTTTGAAGTACACATAATTATTTATTTTATTCAAAATGAACCAAAATTATCAAAATTCGTGGGTTATAGCCCATGAAAATTATAAATTTTAAAGTACATACAATAAATTTACATTTATTCCAAACAAATAAAAATTGATAAAAATCATGTGTTATAGCTTACAAAAATGTGAATTTTGATGTACACATAAAAATTACTTTCATTCAATATGAACCAAAACTAGCCATTATAAAGTAATAAAAAGTTTGATGTACACATAAATATCGTGGGTTACATAGCTCAAGAAAATCTTGAATTTTGATATACACATAATTTATTTATATTCATTAAAATGAACCAAAATTATCAAAAATTATCGGTTATAGCCCATGAAAATTATAAATTTTAAAGTACATACAATAAATTTACATTTATTTAAAACGAACTAAAATTGTCAAAAATCATGGGTTATAACTCATGAAAATCACGAATTTTAATGTACACATAATTTATTTACATTTATTTAAAACGAACTAAAATTGTCAAAAACTTTTGGTTATAACCCATGAAAATTACAAGTTTTGAAGTACAAACAATAAATTTACTTTTATTCTAAAAAATTTGAAAACATTAGGATCTAGATGCAAACATAGAAGGGGAGTTGAATAGAGTTGCACAATTATTTTGACAAAATAAAAAATTTGTAGGTTATATAACTCAAGAAAATTGTGACTTTTGATGTAGAAATAATTTATTTATATTTGTTCATGAAAAACCAAAATTATCAAAAATTATCGGTTATAGCCCATGAAAGACATATTTTATTTATATTTATTCAAAATGAATCAAAATAATCAAAAATCATGACTTATAGTCCAAAATTATCAAAATTCGTGGGTTATAGCCCATGAAAGACATATTTTATTTATATTTGTTGAAAACAAACCAAATTGACTAGGATTGTCGATTATAGCTCATGAAAATCACGAATTTTAATGTGTACATAATTTATTTATATTTTTCAAAAACCAAAATTATCAAAAATTGTGGGTTATAGCTCATGAAAATCATAAATTTTAATGTACTCAAAATGAACCAAAATTATCAAAAACTATAACTTATAGCTCATGAAAATCATAAATTTTAATGTACTCAAAATGAACCAAAATTATCAAAAATTATCGGTTATAGCCCATGAAAATCGTAAATTTTGATGTACACAAAATTTATTTCCATTTGTTTATAACGAACTAAAATTGTCAAAAATCATGGGTTATAACTCATGAAAATCATAAATTTTATTTACACATAACATTTTGCATTCATTAGATGTAAACCAAAATTAACAAAATTCATTGGTTATAACTCATGAAAATCATAAATTTTGAAGTGCACATAATTTATTTATATTTGTTTAAAGTGAACCAAAATTATCAAAATTCGTGGGTTATAGCCCATGAAAGACATATTTTATTTATATTTGTTCGAAAGAAATCCAAATTGTCAAGATATGGGTTATAGCTCATGAAGTTTGATGTTGAGATAATTTATTTATATTTGTTGAAAACAAACCAAAATTTTCAAAACTATAACTTATAGCTCATGAAAATCGCAACTTTGAAGTACATATGATTTATTTACACTCATTCAAAATGAACCAAAATTATCAAAAACTATAACTTATAGCTCATGAAAATCATAAATTTTGAAGTGCACATAATTTATTTAGTTTCTTTCAAGATGAACCAAAATTATCAAAAATTGTGGGTTATAGCCCATGAAAGACATATTTTATTTATATTTGTTCGAAAGAAATCCAAATTGTCGAAGATATGGGTTATAGCTCATGAAAATCATAAATTTTAATGTACTCAAAATGAACCAAAATTATCAAAAATTGTGGGTTATAGCTCATGAAAATCGCAACTTTGAAGTACATATGATTTATTTACACTCATTCAAAATGAACCAAAATTATCAAAAACTATAACTTATAGCTCATGAAGTTTGATGTTGAGATAATTTATTTATATTTGTTCGAAAGAAATCCAAATTGTCAAGATATGGGTTATAGCTCATGAAAATCGCAACTTTGAAGTACATATGATTTATTTACACTCATTCAAAATGAACCAAAAGATCGTAGAAAAGAGTATTTGATTACACAACAAATATCAATTAAGCTCAAAGAAAAAGATCTTACAACCCTCATTGATCAAATCATTCTTCTAAAATTTAGAAGTTTAGATCCGGAATAACAAGGTTGAAATCAGCGATCCTAGGGAAGCACTCGTTGACAATTGTAGATCAATTGGTGACGAACATGACAACGGAGTGATCGAATGAGCTATGGGATGATCATGATGAGATTTGATCTTCAAACTCAAAACCCTAGCTCTTCTCTCTCTCTCTCTCTCTCTCTCTCTCTCTCTCTCTCTCTCTCTCTCTCTCTCTCTCTCAGATCAATAATCGATGTGTCTCTCTCTCTTTATCTCTCTCAGATCAATAATCGATGTGTTCAACGAGATAGGAGGAAGGGGAATCTCAGCTGCATCGAAATGGCCTTAATTAAATCTCAAAAGCTAAGTATTTGACTCAAGCTCATCGATGAGCGGGTTGCCTCATCGATGAGCATTGCCTCATCCATGAGTATCCTATTCATTAATAGGTAGATGCTCTCTATGGCCTTCTGCCATTGATAGGGTCTTGAAAAATCGATGAAGTAATCTCCAGTTTCATTTATGAGAGAGGGTTCTCATCGATGATCAAGTGCTCACCGATGAGTCCTCATTCTCATCGATGGACAAGAGCTCTCTACTATTTTCTACAATCGATAGGGAGTTGAGAATCGATGATTGCAGCAGCAGGTTCATCAATGAGTAGTTATGCTCATCGATGACTATACTCCTCATCGATGAATCTGCTGAACTTATTCATCTTGTTGAGCTGAAACATCTTTCATTTGAAATTGATCTCGATTCTAACTTGTATAAACCTGCACAAATCATCTCATAAATTAGACTTAAATATATGTTTGTTATTTTCCCAAAAAAAACTGTATGGACACAACTCGCCCTAAAAATTATTTTGTGGATTATAGCTCATGAAAATTGTGAATTTTGATGTAGACATAGTTTATTTATATTTGTACAAAATAAATGAAAATTTTCAAAACTATAACTTATAGCTCATGAAAATCAAAAAATTTTATGTACACATAATAAATTTATTTTCGTTCAAAATGAACCAAAATTGACTAAAATTATGGGTTATAGCTCATGAAAATCATAAATTTTGAAGTGCACATAATTTATTTAGTTTCTTTCAAGATGAACCAAAATTATCAAAAATTGTGGGTTATAGCCCATGAAAATTACAAGTTTTGAAGTACAAACAATAAATTTACATTCGCTCGAAATGAACCAAAATTGTCAAAAATCATGGGTTATAACTCATAAAAATAGTGAATTTTTATTTACACATAAAAATTTACATTCGCTCGAAATGAACCAAAATTGATAAATTTAGTGGGTTATAGCTCATGAAGTTTGATGTTGAGATAATTTATTTATATTTGTTGAAAACAAACCAAAATTTTCAAAACTATAAGTTATAGCCCATAAAAATCACAAATTTTGATGTACACCTAATAAATTACTTTCATTTGGAATGAACCAAAATTATCAAAATTGATAAATTTAGTGGGTTATAGCTCATGAAAATCATAAATTTTGAAGTACACATAATTATTTATTTTATTCAAAATGAACCAAATTTGTTAAAAATCATGGGTTATATCCCATAAAAATTACATGTTTTAAAGTAGAAACTATAAATTTATATTTATTAAAAATAAACCAAAATTGTCAAAAATAGTGGGCTATAGCTAGTGAAAATCATAAATTTTATTTACACATAACATTTTGCATTCATTAGATGTAAACCAAAATTAACAAAATTCATTGGTCGTAACTCATAAAAATTGAGAATTTTGATATACACATAATTTATTTACATTCATTAAAAGTAAACTAAAATTATAAAAAAATAGAGGGTTATAGCCAATGTAAATCATAAATTTTAATGTACTCAAAATGAACCAATTTGAAATTTATTGGTTATAACTCATGAAAATCACGAATTTTAATGTGTACATAATTTATTTATATTTATTCAAAATGAATCAAAATAATCAAAAATCATGACTTATAGTCCAAAATTATCAAAAATTATCGGTTATAGCCCATTAAAAATTTTATGTACACATAATAAATTATTTTCATCCAAAACAAACCAAATTGACTAGGATTGTCGATTATAGCTCATGAAAATCGCAACTTTGAAGTACATATGATTTATTTACACTCATTCAAAATGAACCAAAGTTGTTATATGTTATGGGTTATAACCCATGAAAATTATAAATTTTAAAGTACATACAATAAATTTACATTTATTCCAAACAAATAAAAATTGATAAAAATCATGTGTTATAGCTTACAAAAATCGCTAATTTTGATGTGCATATAAAACATTACTTTCATTCAATATGAACCAAAACTAGCCATTATAAAGTAATAAAAAGTTTTCATGTACACATAAATATCGTGGGTTACATAGCTCAAGAAAATCTTGAATTTTGATATACACATAATTTATTTATATTTGTTTAAAGTGAACCAAAATTATCAAAATTGATAAATTTAGTGGGTTATAGCTCATGACAATTGCAAATTTTAATATACTTATAATTTATTTACATTTATTTAAAACGAACTAAAATTTTCAAAAACTTTGGTTTATAGCCCATGAACTCACAAATTTTGTTGTAAACACAATAAGTTTACTTTTAATCTAAATGAACAAAAATAAAAAATTTGTAGGTTATATAACTCAAGAAAATTGTGACTTTTGATGTAGAAATAATTTATTTATATTTTTTCAAAAACCAAAATTATCAAAAACTAGAAGTCATAGCCCATGAAAGACATATTTTATTTATATTTGTTCATGAAAACCAAAATTATCAAAAACTATAAGTTATAGCCCATGAAAATCGTAAATTTTGATGTACACATAAATTTTTCAAGACAGATAATTTATTTAGTTTTGTTCAAAATGAACTAAAATTATCAAAAATTGTGGGTTATAATCCATGAAAATTAAAAGTTTGGAAGTACAAACAATAAATTTATATTTGTTCGAAAGAAATCAAAATTTTCCAAAATTATTTTTTATAACTCATGGAATCGTGAATTTTTATTTACACATAAAAATTTGCAATCGTTAGATCTGAACCAAAATTGACAAAATTCATTGGTTATAACTCATGAAAATCTCACATTTTAGTATGCACATAATTTGTTTATATTCTTTCAAAGGAATAAGAATTGACAAAAATTATGAACCAAAATTAACAAGCACCATAGGTTGTAGCTCATAAAAATCGCAACTTTTAATGTACACATAAAAAATTACTTTTATTTGGAATGAACCAAAATTAACAAAAATCACAGGTTATATAGCTCATTAAAATTATGAAATTTGACAGACACATAAATTATTTACATTTATTAAAAATAAATAATTTATTTACATTAATTGAAAATAAACCAAAATTGTTCAAAATTAGTGGGTTATAGTCCATGAAAATCGTAGATTTTAATGTATACATAATAAATTTATTTTCAAACAAAATTGTCAAAACACTTCAAAATAGAAAATTTTAATATACACATAATTTATTTACATTCATTCAAAATGAATCAAAATTGTGAAAAATTATGAGTTATATTCCATGAAAATGGCAAATTTAAAAGTACACACAATAAATTTACATTTGTTGAAATGAACCAAAATTAACAAAATTCTTGGGTTGTAGCTCATGAAAATTGTGAATTTAAATGTGCACATAAGTTATTTACGTTCATTCAAATGAACCAAAATTGTTAAAAATCATGAGTTACAGTCCATGAAAATGGCAAATTCAATAGTACACACAATAAATTTACATTTGTTGAAATGAACCAAAATTAATAAAATTCTTAGGTTATAGCTCATGAAAATCACAAAATTTAATGTACACTAATTTATTTATATTTATTAAAAATAAACCAAAATTGTCAAAACCATTGGTTATATAGCCCATGAAAATCTCATATTTTATGTATGCATAATAAATTACTTTCGTCTAAAATGAACCAAAATTGACTAAAATTATCGGTTATAGCTCATGAAAATCATAACTTTTGATGTACATATAATTTATTTACATTATTTCAAAATAAACCAAAATTGTCAAAAATCATGGTTATACCCCATAAAAATTGCAAATTTTGAGTATGAACAATAAATTTACATTCGTTCAAAAGAAATTAAAATTATCAAAAAATATGGGTTATAGCTCATGAAAATCACGAATGTTGATGTATATATAAAAATTACTTTCATTCAAATGAACCAAAATTATCAAACTTCATTAGTTATAACTCACAAAAATCGTGAATTTTAATGCACATAATTTATTTTCAATCCTTCAAAATGAATCAAAATTTTCAAAAATCATGAGTTCCTCATGGAAATTGTAAATTTTAAAGTACATAAATTTATATTTATTCAAAACGAACCAAAATTGATAAAAATCATGGGTTGTAGCTCATGAAAATCATAAATTTAATGTACACATAAAAATTACTTTCATTTGGAATGAACCAAAATTAATAAAAATTACGAGTTATAGCACATGAAAATCGCAAATTTTGATGTATCCATAATAAATTTATTTTCATTCGTTCAAAATGAACCAAAATTGTCAAAAATAGTGGGCTATAGCTAGTGAAAATCATAAATTTTGAGGCACATATATTAAATTTATTTTCGTTCAAAATGAACCAAACTTGACAAAATTTGTTGGTTATAGCTCATGAAAATTGCTAATTTTAATGTACATATAATTTATTTACATTCGTTAAATAAAGATTATCAAAAATTATGGATTGTACACATGAAAATCGCAAAATGAACCAAAATTGTCAAAACCAAGGATTATAGCCCATGAAAATCAAAAAATTTTATGTACACATAATTAAAAAACTTTCAACCAAACAAACAAATATTGACTACTATTGTGGGTTATAGCCCATGAAAATAGTCAATTTTGAAGTATATATAATTTATTTAAATTTATTCACAATGAACCAAAATTGTTAAAAATCATGAGTTATATAATCCATGAATATTATAAATTTTGAAGTACGAGCAATAAATTTAAATTTATTCCAAAGGAATCAAAATTGTAAAAAAAAAGGTTATAGCTCATGAAAATCTCAAATTCGATGTACACGTAGAAAATTTACTTTCATTCAAATGAACCAAAATTGAAAGAATTCGTTGGTTGTAATCCATAGAAATCGCGAATTTTAATGTGCGCATAATTTATTTACATTTGTTCAAAACGAATCAAAATTATTAAAAATCATGAGTTATAGCCCATGAAAATTACAAATTTTGAAGTACACACAATAACTTTAACCAAATTTGACAAAATTCATGGGTTATAACATGTGAAAAACATGAATTTGATGTAAATAAAATTTATTTAAGTTAGTTCAAAACGAACCAAAATTGTCAAAAATCATGTGTAGCCTAGAAGAATCACAAACTTTGATGTGCACATAATAAATTTACTTTCGTTCAAAACTAACCAAAATTGACAAACTTCATGGGTTATAGCGCAGGAAAATCTCGAAATTGATGAACACGTAATTTATTTTCATTCGTTCAAAATGAACTAAAATTGTCAAAAAAAGATGGGTCACAGCCCATGAAAATCGTAAATTTTGATGTATCCATAATAAATTTATTTTCATTCAAAACGAACCAAAATTAACATAAGTCGCGTGTTATAAGTCATGAAAATCGTAAACTTTGATCTACATATAATTAGTTTACATTTCTTGAAAATGAAGAAAAATTGTGGGTTATGGCCAATGAAAGCCACACATTTGATGTACACATAATAGATTTAGTTTTTTAATTAATCAAACTTGACAAATTTCGTTGGTTATAGCTCATGAAAATCACAAATATTATGTACATATAATTTATTTACATTCATTCCAAATGAACCAAAATTGTTAAAAATTATGAGTTATAGTCCATGAAAATTACAAATTTCGATGTACATACAATAAATTTACATTCGTTCAAACGAACCAAATTTAACAAAATTCATGGGTTATAGTGCTTGAAAATCATGAATTTTGATATACATAATAAAAAGAGTCCATGTTGACAAAAATCATGGGTTATAGCTCATGAAAATCGCAAATTTTGATGTACATATAACCGATGAAAATCGCAAATTTTGATGTACACACAATAAATTTACTTTCGCTCCAAACTAACTAAAATTAACATAAGTCGCGTGTTATAAGTCATGAAAATCGTGAACTTTGATCTACATATAATTTATTTACATTCATTCCAAATGAACCAAAATTGACAAACTTCATGGGTTATAGCTCATGAAAATCGCAAATTTTGATGTACACATAATAGATTTAGTTTTTAATTAATCAAACTTGACAAATTTCGTTGGTTATAGCTCATGAAAATCACAAATATTATGTACATATAATTTATTTACATTCATTCCAAATGAACCAAAATTGTTAAAAATTATGAGTTATAGTCCATGAAAATTACAAATTTCGATGTACATACAATAAATTTACATTCGCTTAAAACGAACCAAATTTAACAAAATTCATGGGTTATAGTGCTTGAAAATCATGAATTTTGATATACATAATAAAAGAGTCCATGTTGACAAAAATCATGGGTTATAGCTCATGAAAATCGCAAATTTTGATGTACATATAACCGATGAAAATCGCAAATTTTGATGTACACACAATAAATTTACTTTCGTTCAAAACTAACCAAAATTGACAAACTTCATGGGTTATAGCTCATGAAAATCACAAATATTATGTACATATAATTTATTTACATTCATTCCAAATGAACCAAAATTGTCAAAAATCATGGGTTATAGCTCATGAAAATCGCAAATTTTGATGTACACACAATAAATTTACTTTCGTTCAAAACTAACCAAAATTGACAAAAATTATGCATCATCGCCATGAATATTGCAAATTTTAATGTACACATAATTTATTTACATTCGCTAAAACGAACCAAAATTATTAAAAGTCATATGTTACAGCATGAAAATTGCAAATTTTAAAGTACACGACAAAATTTACATTCCTACAAAACTAACAAAAATTAATAAAAATTACGAAGTTATAGCACATGAAAATCGAGAATATTGATGTACACATAAAAAATTACTTTCATTTAAACGAACCAAAATTAACAAAAATAGCGTGTGTAGATAGCTCATGAAAATCATGAATTTTGATATACTCATAATTTATTTAAATTAGTTGAAAATAAATAAAATTGTAAAAAATTATGTGTTATAACTCATAAAAATCACAAATTTTAATATACATGTAATAAATTTGCTTTAGCTCAAAACGAACTAAAATTAATAAAAATTATTGATTATAACTCATGAAAATCGTGAAGTTTAATATGCACACAATTTATTTACATTCTACAGAACACTTCATAGATATCACAACAAACTTACAAGAACAAAACATAACACACCTTTTTGCACTCAATTTGACTATAGGTCAAAAAACTAATTCATTGAAACAAAGGGATTCTCTTTTCAAGCATTGAAAACTGAGACCGGATGAGATTGGAGATCATAGTACAATTCAATGCAGAGAAGAGAAGAAAAATTATGACAATTATATATTACAACAGCCCATCGCTCGAGATGATATCACGAAAATGGCACGGTGCAGAATACTTATAAAAGTTGCTGATCATAAAATGCCATCTGAAGTTGCTTCACATGATTGAGCCATGCACCAACATTTTGACCATCAGCAGTGACCCAATCCACAGCCGTCGCCGCAGGTTGCTCCCACCATTCATCAACCTGTATAAGCCAAATGGACAAACAGTAAATGAACACTCTCAAATGGAAAACAGCATGTAATATCTTGAACAAACATGCTATGAATGTAGACAGGATTTTAATCAGTGCTGTCAGATATCAGGGTCATGCTGGATGGAAAAATTCAATATTGGATATCGGAGATTAGGGATATTTGGTAACTACTGGAGTGTCATATTGGTGGAAAGAGATTACATCATTTGCTATGCAACTGTGTAAATCTGTGAAAATACAACTCCTCTGAAAAGCAAAACAAAATAAAATAATAACTGAAGAACATGATTTAACACATCCGCTTCTATCCATGTTTGATTGCATGCGAAAATCATTTGGCTATATCTGGCAAGAATTAGGAGGCCGTCCAAAGTCCTACTGGATGCAAACTGGAATGCCTTTGGATAAGGAAAAGTCTTCAATTGAAGAGTAGATAGATTGAACCAATGGTATATCCCCCTTCTGTACATATGCAATCACAGCACAGATAAATGGAGTGAACAAACCTTACTTATTCCTCCAAAAATTCAAAGACAAAAAATGCAGAAGTCCAATCCCCAACCCGCATGAACGCCTTGCCTACACCCCTCAAAGTTTGATCTTGTCGTTCCAATTTTTTATTGATTCTGTTCATGAATGATTGTGGGGAGAATGGAATTTATCCTCAGTGACACGGAACTCTTCGGGAAGTACAGAAAAAAAGTTATTTTGACAATTAAAACATTCATTTTGAGATATTTACACACTATTGCACACATATGAATAGAGAATAAGCTCAGCCAGTTATCTTCAAGATACTTTTGAGTCTGCAATAGGTCCAGAAGAGACGGGTTGGGGCCTGTAGCTCAGAGGATTGGAGCATGTGGCTACAAACCCCCTGGAGTTACCCAGCGCTTGGAGAAAGTATGAAAAGGAAATTCATTTGGTAGCCTACGGATCTATTCTTTTTCCTACCCTACCCCTAGGGGAAGTCGAATCCTCATTTCCTCTTTGAAAGAGGTGTCCTAAAACAAGGATTCTGCCTAAATAATAGATGCCAATGATAAGCCTTAACATTATGGTGAGGTTCAAATGAGGAAAGGCCAAGAATAACTCAGCCAGATTTCTTGAAGAATACTTTTGAGTCCACAGGTTTGCAAAGCTGACTCTAAAGACATTGCTCCTACAGAATAACATAGAGTTACAATGATTTAATTTGGGATATGTACCTTGAGAATTTCCTCTATAAAAATAGAGGTTTGTTAATTGGGGGGTTAGATATCTCCTATAGCCCCAAGAATCTATTCTTAATTACCCTTCCAGGATGCACCAAAGGAACCTTTGATTAATGGGTTATAAGTTTTATAAATGAATTCAAATTTAGTGATAGTAATAACAAAAGAAAAGACATTATGGACTTTCTGATGTGGAGAGGACTTGCACATCAAAAATTAAATTTTATTGATTTTCTGATAGAAAGAGGACTTTTCTATCAGAAATGAAGCTTGAGTTTAATTTTTCAGTTTAACAACATTTTAGTCAAATAAATTTGACTTTTGGATCTTTGTCTAGGAACATTATGATCGATTTTTATTTGATTTTAGTTCAGCGACATTTTGTTCTTTAAAGTTAACTTTAGTTTAGAGACATAATGGTCCTTCAGATTTGATTTAAGTTTAGAGGTATTACGGTCCATTAAGTTTGGCTTTAGTTTAGGTACATTTTACCATATTAGTTTGACTTTAGTTGAAGGACATTTCAGTCTATTTACTTTGATTTTAGTTTAGAGACATTACGCCATTACGATTCATTTGCTTTCTCAGGAGAAAAAATATATAAAATTCATCAAAAGAATGAAGATTGAAAAGTCAGGGGCTTTAGATATATTTTTGGGGTGTCATTGTTTTTTCCTTCTTACAGTTGAAACTCTCCAAACTTTAGTGTCTTCCTTTTTAAAAAATCTTGGTGAGCTAATTTTACACTGTAAAATTCTTTTCTATATTTGATCTTAGTGATCTAATGTACATTCTAATTTGTCCTTATACCAAAATTAGTGCACCGATTACCACTGCAATTCATTACAATCAATAGGATAGAAAACAAAATAAACAAAACAATTGGAGTAATAATTGTAAAGTTGAAAATAAATTAGTGTCAATGTTACAGACTTATTTTGGAGTTCTCTTATTAATTTCCTCATAGAAATAGGTCGTGAATACTCTGACAAACAAATAATTGACAGATACTTGACGCCTAATAATTTGTGTAAAAGAATAGGTGATGACCAGTATCCAGAGTATTCACGGCCTTATTCTATGAAAAGTTAACAAGAGAATTCCAAAAGTAAGTCTCTAACATGATACTAATTCTCTTTCAAGTTTACAATGTAGCTTCCAACATGGTCTTCTTTACTTTGTTTTCTATTGGATTGGCTGTAATGAATTGCAGTGATAGTAGGACAACTTGTTTCCATATAATATCAAATTACAATGTACATCAGACCACTAAGATTAAATATAGAATAGAAGTTCATAAAGTAAAATTTACTCACCAAAGATGAGAAAAAATTTGAAGACACTAAATACTGATCAGTTTCTATAAGGAAAAAGATGATATCCAAAATATATCTAAAGCCCTTAGCTGTTCGGTCTCTTCATTCTTTTGATGAATTTTTTCCCCTTCTCAGCAGGCAAATAGAGATAATGTTTTTTTCATTATTATAGTTAAATTTGTTCATATATAAAATTTATAATCCATTGGATGAATATTTCTTTGGATCGTTATCAAGGGTAATTAATAATAGACTCTCGAGTCTATTGGAGATATCAAACCCAACAATTATTAAACCTGTAGTTTTATATAGGAAGTGTATAGGGTATATACCCCAAAGTTAATCATTTGCAATTCTTTCCATTCTTTAGCGATAAATCTTGAAGAGCGAGATTTGTGATCCTACAAAGTCACCATCCAATGCTTACTAGATACAATGAATTTCAGATGGAAGGTTGGAAAAGTGTTGAGCATTAATACCTAGCCTACAAGACGAGTCAGATCATCAGAAGGTAATCATATACACTAGAAAGTGAGATAAGTACAAGATGCTTGCGCGACAAAGGAAGCGAACTTGAATCGTGGAAAAGTAGAAGCAATAATGGATTAGCTCTTATCTGACAGTGTTTCATATTTGACTGATGTGAATCAAGAATAAAAAGAAATTAGGCATATGCCACCTGGATCAGAATGGTGGGCAATTAAGAAACATGCGAATGAGTGTGGCAGAAACGGGATATTATGATGGTCTTGTGGATATAAACTAAAAGATAGAATAAGAAATGACTTATAGGAGATTAGAGGTTGTTCCTATTGAGGATAAAGTGAGAGAATCGATTGAGATTGTTTGGTTATGTACAGTGAAGGCTACTAAACGCACCAACAAAGAGAAGTGAAAAGATTATAATTAATGTGGCAAAGAAAATTAGAGATAGACCTAAAAGAATTGGTTGGAAGCAATTAAGAATATGGCAATAGTTAACAGAGGAGATGATCCATGATAGAACTGAACGGAAGACTAGGATTCGTGTAGCCAACACCAAATATTTGGGAAGAAGGCTTTCTTGTTGTCAACAGGTATATGCCACCTGTTCTAATAAACATTGTGCTGCTACTCTTTCTTTTCTGACTGGTATGTAATAATTTAGGGCCATTGGCCATTCATATTTACTTGACAAAGTTTGTGTTGCCCCCAATAAAAGAGTACATGAGATCTGAAGCTCGCAATAAGATTTGAGCTTAGGTTCCTTGTTTCATTACCTCATGCTTCATGAAATGTTACCTTGAATCATCTCATTATGTAAGAAAAATATGACTGCCTTCAAAGAGAGAACATGTATGACTGTCTTCTAAAATTTATGGGAGATTCACTGAAGAGTAAGTAGAAGAGCCTGCTTACCAAACCACGAACACGCTGGCAATCCTCCAGACATTCCTGTGCATCAACAACTGCTCCTCTAAGTTCTGGCAACCAACTTTCTGTAACAACTTTGTCCTGGTCAGCAGCTACCTTCAAACAATAGTTGACCATCCTGCAGAAGTAAAAGTAACTAATAAGTCTTCATAAACTCTCTTTTCTCCATAAAACACGAAGACTCAAGCCTGCATTTGAACAAACCAAAAGGATTTTAAGTGCGTAACAAGAATGATTTCAGAGAGCAAAGCCATTGCAACTTTCCAACAGTAAATATTCACGGCTGTACAGGTACAAGAATATTCTGTTTTGGTACAAGAAACTGCTCGACTTATCTTCTTCATCCTGAAAATGTGCTGATAAGTTACTGTTCATTCTGATCTTCTAAATCTCACATTTTTACTGTCACATATAAGTTCTCACCTCAAATTTCATTAAAAACTTGAACCATTCATTTCATGTCCATTTTTGGTAGAACTCGAAACATTAACTTACACTAGATGAGTCCACAAGAAAAGGAAACTACCTTAATCATTAGCTTGCTGGAAAACCAAAATAAAAATATACCTATGTTATCCATTCCAGTAGATAATGAGAAGCATGGTATCAAAATAAGTACAACAGCTACATGAATCCTATTTTTCCATTCCGTTCGATTTTTGGCTATCTCCTCTGGTAAGTTAACCATTATCTTATCCTTCTTAATTACTTCTAACCAAGCTCTCTTAGGTCAACCTCCAGATCTCTTTGCCCCATTAACTATAATATTATTATTTTTCCTAACTGGTGCATTAAGAGGTCTTTGTTGTACATGACCAAACCACCTTAGTTGATTCTCTCTCATTTTATCCTCAATAGGAGAAATCTCTAATTTACTACGGATACACTCAATTCTTATCCTATCTTTAAGCGTATACCCACAAGATCATCGTAACATTCTCATTTCTGTTACATTCATTTTTTGCACATGTTCTTTAATTGCCCAACATTCTAATCCATAAAACATTTTTGGTATTATAACCGTCCTATAGAATTTTCCTTTAGTCTCATAGGTATTCTACGATCATATAAGACTCCTAAAGCACTCCTCCATTTCAACCATCCCGATTTGATTCGATGGACAACATCATTATGAAGTATTGATTCTAAATAACGAAAGTGATTGCTTTAAAATATTTCAAAAATAAGGAAGATCATAGAATCTGGAAGTCTACCTCCAATTAACCAGGTCCTTTGAGAAAATACATACTCTTACAAAGTTAGACAAGAATCCTGAGAATCCAGTCATATCTCTGTGTGCTTTTACTTTTTTTTGTCACCCCCTAACACACCATCATCTACGAAGTTTCCACTATATTGAATTTAAGATTCACTTTAGACATGAAAGTAGAGAATTACCCTCTCGTTGTCTCTACACTCTATAATGTGAATGGTTCAGATAGACAAGGATTTAGGTTCAATATGAAACGTCTAAATTTTGGTTGGTTCCCTTCTCACGATGATAGAACAAAATTATCAGTAGTGATTGACCAAAGCTCCAACACGGATACGTTACTAGCAAGTTGTACAGTACTGTAACTGTCGAAGTGGTTGACAGAAAAAAATACATGTTTTCTTATCAGGTAGACTCATGGGAATTAAAGCTCTAGCATGCATAGTCTTAACACCAGAAGCTGTGCTCAAATTACTGATCTCGCAAATCAAAAATCTTTTACCGCTCATAATCTTGCTGCACACGATGAGCATGGTTGAGCAAAACACGATAATTGTCAACAAGGTTCCGCCGTGTATGAACTAGATTAATTGCTTTAGACAATTCTTCCAATACACTAGCCTCTGAACCCCAGGGCTTTAAACAAAACTCCAATGATCCTAAAACTGATATTAGGGCAGAATCTGAACCTTCAGTACCTGGATAATAGTTAAAACACAATACTATCACAAACATACAAGCTCAGATCATACGACTAAGATTTAACTAGGCTCGTTAGAATTTTCATCAGGAAAAACAAACTTGAACATGAGATAGGTCCATATAATAAATCCATCATAACTTTGAAATCACATTCATGTCTGTAATTTTGGCTGAAAATGGATGTTTCTGTTAATAGTTAAGCTGCTACTCCGCTCACATTAATGCTTCAAGGTGAGAGAAGACAACTTTGTTGGCCGTTCAACATATTAATAAAAATAATAAACTAGAATAATGAACGTACAGAAATCACCATTTAGTTCAGGAACAATCAATGAAAAATCAATCAAACTATGCAGTCATAAAAGATAGGTAGAGCACATGGAGCCAACCCCCACACACACACACAAAAACAGAGTTTCTTCAATAATAATTGGCTAAATTGCATTTAAATGCCCTATAGTTTCACCAACATTGCACTTAAGTGACCACTACTTCAAAACCGAGCAAATAAATACCCCAAAGTATTTAAATGTTGCAGATCAATGCCCGAAGTTAAAAAATCCCAAATGGTATTAACATTTCTCTATGTATCCAAGAATATCATGTAACAGGATACTAAAGTGTAACTTTTAGAAACTTTTGGGTATTAAAGTGAGGTTATTTACAAACTAAAGGTATTTATAAGCAATATTGGATAAACAAGAGGGCACCAACCTGCAATATTAAGAAACAAGAGGGCACCAAAGTGCAACATTTTAAAACTATGGGGCATTTATCTGTAACATTTAAATACTATGGGATATTTATTTGCTCGGTTTTAAAATAGCGGTCACTTAAGTGCAGGGTTGGTGAAACTATAGGGCATTTAAGTGCAATTTAGCCATAATAATCCAATAAGTCATCCTTAAGTTGATGAGTCCTCCAATACACAATTAGGCTAGACCTGCATCAACTTGTCTTTTTCAAGAATCCCCTGTCCATTTAGGACCTAATATTGAACAATTCAAAACCTTCTTCTTACTCTTCGACTTAAACCCTAGCTGCTAACCTCACATACTTTCCTGGAAAAAGTTAGAGAATCCTAAATCCAGAGGGAAACAAAGGTAAAATAGGGTTGCAGGCAGAAATTTTACTTCCAGGAATGAAGGTGAAAAAGCAACTAGTCTTGCCCACACGTATGTATGTTCACACACATTCACACACGCTCACATGTACGACCACATGCTAGAGTCCGAGAAGCATACTTCTGCAGCTCAAAATATCCTATCCAAAGCGTAATCCGTAGTGAAATTTCAGTAAGTTAAAATATCAGATTCAACACTTTCGGATCAAAGCCCTTTCTCCGTTCCTCATTGCAAAGATTACAGCATGCTCAGGCTACCAGAGACCCGAATAGAGAATTGTTACAATGCAAACAGAGGGCAAAACTGATGATAACCTGTTCTACGAGACCTTTTAGGTATTATGCTATAGAAGGTTCTCTTTCTTGTTAATGTTCTGGCCTTGCTCCACAAAGCCTTAGAAAAGGAGCAAACTGGTTGCAGTCAAGACCTTCATCTGTACAATGAAAATATTCCTGCTTCCTAGCTACATTACCATATCATTCATATTAAAGTTTTTGAAGGTTGATAAATTGTGTTTCTGCTTATTTGCTTTCTTGAAGTATTGGAGTTTCGACATGGTTCTTCAGGTTGCTAGATGAATCCTTCAAACTGGATCCTGGAAATGCTGGTAGGAGTTTAGAGAGACGATTGAAGGGAGGTGAACATTAAGAGGAGGGGAAAATATGGCAACCTTTGGAGAGAAGCAGATGGGAAAAGAATGATGTGACATAGTCATTGTTTTAAATGTCAGCCGCCATATCGGACATGGTGGCCAACATGTCGGGTTGGAGGCGAAACCGATAGAAAATGTGCCTTTGCATGTCCTATGTCGTTTTGGGGGTCATGCCGGCGCCATATCAGGAAATATCGGCAATAGCGGGCGACATTTCGGCTCCAAAATAGCGGCCGAAATGATGGAAAAATTTTTGAATAGAAGTTTGAGTCTGGGTTTGGTTTTCGAGCACAAACCTGACCCGAACTGATTGTAAACCCAAACCCAATACTTATAAACATATACCCCCATTGCAATTTAGGGAAAAATTATCCCAAATTGCTGCAATCTCATCTGCGTCTCCTCTCTTCTCTTTTGACTGGACTTCAACGCCCTCTCTTCACTTTCGACGGGACGTCACCAGTGACGACAACATCCAACAATGGACTTCCAGAGGTACTCTCTCTAAAACCCTAGATTTATTAGATTCTCCCTCTCGGACTCTCTCTCTCTCTCACACACACATAGATTTCTCCCTCTCAGTTTCTCTCCTCTCTCTCACTGTCTCTCTGTCTTTCTCCCTCTCAGTCTCTCTCTCTGTCTCTCCCAGGCTCTCTCTCATGTAACTTATTCTCTCTCTACATTACATTATACATATGTGCATCATCCGAGATGGCAATCCAACATTTAGTACATATCCCCAGACATATCTATTTTCGATATCCGACATAGATTTTAGCCGTCCGACATGAACCCGACATCCAACATTTAAAACCTTGGACATAGTTGATAATTGATATAACTGCTAGAGTTGAGCATAAAAGGGCATAACTGCCTATGAGAAGGATCAAGAGCTGAAGTCAACTAGAAGACTGAATTGGCAAAACTACTAGAACTAACGAGTGTTTAGCAAATGTAGAATTTTGGGGGACTCTTACGAACATATGGATGATTATCACGGAAAACATAAGAAAAACATAACACTTATTGGTTTCTACATGTAATACTTATGTTGCGACATGACATTGAAAATAAATCCACACGATGGCATATACTCATTTGAAAGGAGGCAGTGCAGAGGAATTACTACAAAACCTACTGTCGATGAGATCGGACAGCTTCCAAGTTTATCAATGCATCAGAAGATAAAACATGGTCCCCAATACCAAATGTTCTTATCTTACCTCTGAAGTCTTTCCTAGACATGGCTACTCAGTAGCATATGCTCAATCCATGACAAATAAATGTAAGTTCACCTACTCACAGCTAGTTCTCTAGGTTACGAAAAGATTTCCTGTGTTCATACTACAATTTGACCAAGAAATTTAAACAAAACATATGGAATTGATACCGGTTGATGATAGGGCATAGATTTGGTCAAATCTCCTATGGAATATGCATGGAGTCGTCCTTCATATTCAGGACAACTAGTTTTGATGGGAAAAGTTTGACTGAAGATGACGACTAATGCTAGTGAGAGATTATTACATTAGATGACATAATGATAGAAAGAACTAGCAGTTTTGAAAAGAAGTATCCTTCAACTTATAATCAAATGATTAAGAGGACCTACAAGAAAGGCGCAGTTACGCAAAAACAAGTGTTTAGCATATGTCTGTTGACATGGAGTAGGAGGATGCCTAAGCTGTAAATGACAGCTTACCAGCAGGATTCTGAAGAGCAGCAGAAATACGACAAATAAATGGAATTGCGGATGGATCCCTTGCACCAGCTCTTGCAATCAGTAAAGTAGCATTCTTCTCTGCAGTTGCCAGAGCTTCAGGTCCAGTTACACCTGTTGCACTCATAACCTCTATAAGAGCCTGCACAGACAAAATAAACAAATTATAGTGAAGATTCTATTATTTTACATGTGAATTGATCAGAAAACTGAAGTCCAATTATTGCTTAATTAAGAAAAATTGGTCTAGGTTGATTTTCCATCACATAGCATAACTAACATTAAGTATATGTGGTAAGAAATAAGATGAACGCATGTGGCTATTTGGTTGATCTAAAATCTAATGAAGTCTTTTGACTTCAGTTATGCACAGCATCAAAAGCCTTTTCCCATCAAAATGGGGTCGACTATGAAGCAAGGCTCTGCAAAATGTATGCAGTTTTGGCTAAAAGACAGATTATCATCTATGAAAGATGCAGCTAGCTACATTCCTTGTAAAACCAAAGAGCCATCTATGAAAGAGGCAGCTAGCTACTAGTTAACAACCTGCGGTGTTGACGGAAGCATGTACGAGCTGTTATCTAGACTCTGATAGAAGGCAGATAATTCTTTCTCTATAAGATCTTTGGAAGTAGTTGAAATGTCTGCCACAATTGTGCATGTCGGAACAATAGTTCTCGCAGAAGACTCCCGTGCAGCTAACGGTTGCTGTTCCCAGTATCCTGATGCATCCTAAAGCACATAGAAACAGGTGAGCAATTAAACTTCCAACATAATGAAGGAAATAACATTAAAACAATGCAAACGATCACCAAAACTAACAGATTTAGTGCCAAGACAGTGCTCTTTGTGAAATGACAATAGCTAACAAAGCATAACATGTGCAAATAAGGGCGATTCAGCATCATAAGAAATTTCCACCAAAATGATGATAGGCATTCCATTCTCAGCCAAAAATCTGTTGAGTATATACTTGCATAAATCACAGTAAACCCATGAAACAAGAGGAAAATAATTTATTAGTATAATTTATTCTCAGCCAACAATCTGTTGAGTATATACTTGCGTAAATCACAGTAAACCCATGAAACAAGAGAAAAATAAATAAATTCCAGTAAACAAGAACAATATGGGAGACCACCCGCGGGTGGGACTTAGTGGTCAGCACGGAGTGTGTTGGTACCGCCTGCTGGTCCTAGGTTCGAATCCTCGTAGCCGAATTCACCTGGTCTTCCTTGGTTTAAGGGTGGGGCTGGAGGCCCGGCGCTTTTCTGGTCAGTTGGCTCAACCCGTTGTATGTTCCAAGTTCGCATCCCCTTTCAGTCCTCCACTGTGCGCCTGGTCACACGGGGATGGGCCCCTGGTATTAAGGGGAAGCCCCCACACAGTTGTTGAGGTTGGGGGGAATCGAACTATGGCCACTGGCGGACCCGAAGGGTTAAAGTTGAGTGGGCTGACCAGGTTTCCCTTGTCAACAGAAAAAAAGAACAATATGGGAGGAAGACTATTACAACAAGACCACTGCAAAATCAAAATACAAAATCAAGCCTTCAGTGGCTGAATGCAGATCCTGAAGCATAACTATATAATTTACTCCACAGACATGGAACGTTGCAGGCAGCCTTGAAGAAAAAACAATGATTTTTTATTCTTTGTATATTAATCTTCTGAAATAGATCTGTTTTAGAATCCTGATCAGGGCTAAGTGCAAGTCTACATACATTGCATATTCAACCCAATGGGCTTCAAAGAACTGCCAAAATGATGATATGCATTCCATTCTCTCTGCTCTTCGTCATGGTTAGGAGTTAAAAAATTCAAAGAAAGCGAGAATGACTCAAAAAAGTTCGTCAAGAATAAGATGCTACCGTATTGCTCTAAACAACAGAGGCAGCAGACAACTTTCCTCCATTTATTGAAGTTTTTATATTACTGTGCATGATTGAGTGTGCATGATGCATGTGTCGGTAAGCATATGTGTGGCGTGCATGGGAAGGGAAGTATAGGAAAATCTGAACAGAGAATGGTGGATTACCAAGAAGAAACACTAAAAGTTTATACATGAAATACAGAAGCATGTAAATAACATAAATCCAAGTCCATTTACCATAAAATAACTAGTCAAAATGGTGCAACATGATTCAATCATACAAAACATAGACATAATTAATTTACAAATGGCAACTTCCTAAACTATGTATAAACACCCTCGCACAATTAACAAAGAAGATCAATATCAGATCAAATAATTCTCTCCCACAGATGGATCATTATCATCATCTTCAAGAATTATACCTTCATTTTTCTTCATACTGTTTCTCCTAAATCCCCACAAACTCTCTTCAAATTACCATCTTTCATTTGTTTTTGTTTTTCGATTTTATGTTTTCCTATTTTTCGTTTTGTTTCTTTTCTTTTCCAATGGAAATCTAAGTTTTGAGGTCCTACCAATAATCAGCCAAAAAAGGCTTATCCAATACTTGAATACTTGGATTAACAATCATTATTAGCCTTTATTAGAAAGTATAACTATATGCATTCTCGTCCTTCCGTTTTGAGTAGCACGCTGCTGTCTCCCTTCAAGCTTAAAGCACTCATGAATTTTAGATCATATATCTCTTTGGTTTCTCTCACTTCATTTGCCTTGTTTCCGGTTGTAGCTTGCACTTATCTAAAATTATGGTAGTGAGCCTTAGTCGTTTCCATACTAGATATCTCTATGACACTAAAGGATTCACACAATGACTGCTTATTCAAAATTGGGATTAAGAGGTTGATTGTATTCTCAACAGAAAGTGTAAAGAAGACTGAGCTACAAATGATTTTCATCTTTCTATCAGCAAACTACATATCTTGGGTTTCGGTAATCTATTTTATTTTTGTCAAAAGACTAGACTCACTTTAAAGCTTGCAACATTTACCTCAAAAATCACTCTCATGGGTTTGGGTCCATTCATAAATCAAGTCAAATTGTCATCAGAGAAAGATCATATCGTAAGCTACACTAACTATATCACAAGATATATAGACGCAATAGTACATACAAGATATATAATCAATTTCCTGCGTATAGTATCATAAGGTAAGTATTGCATTGTACGATATTTCCATGCCTGATCTCAAACATGAAAGACAAAAACGTATAACATCTCTTTCAGTCTTCCATGACAGTTTAAATCCAATTGCAATCTCAGACTTGGAACAACTTATTATGTACCCGCAAGATATTCAAATGTTCCAGGCGTATACCATCCAAGACAAGGTCATAACACAAACTTCCTCTTATATCTCCAATTTAGTTTAATTCCTCGAAGAATTCAAAATATTTGGAAAAGAAGAAAGAGAAGTTGATACCTTAAACTTCTTTTCCTGCCTTCTTATATAGACCTATGCACAAGGTAGGGCTGATCGCACCTGCATATTTGCAGTTGCTGTTACTGTGCATGATGCCTATTACAATCCAAGCAGTTACCTGACCATTTGACTTGAGATCTACCTGAACTACCTTAACCTCAACAAACAAACTTCGAGCAACCACTATTAGCTATGCCCTGAATGTAGCTAAGACCACCAAATCAACTGCTTTAGATTAACTAAATGGGTTTTGAATTTAACTCCAAATAGATGGAATCTCCAACAGCAAAAGGTTTACAAGCAGCCTCAACTCCATCGCAGAATGAGTGTGAAAATATGTAACTTCTTATTTTGCAAGAATTTACCTCTCCAAACATTTTTAGTATCTCATCTCATTGAACATCAATAAGCTGTCTACAAATCTATACTACTTATAAAAGAGGTTATGAGTGTCAAAACTTTTGTAGTGCTCTATATCTAAGTCCATGTGACTGACCTGATCCAATTGTTTTCCACCACGTCCTCTCACCTCTTTTCCTATTCGCTCATCTTGGAAAAAAAAAGTCTCTTTCGATATTGCCTTTTTAATCTGAAAAGACATCTCTTTTGGTATTTTATCTGCTTTTCTAACCTAAAAAATGTCTTTTTTTGTGTTCTCTCTGCTTTTTAAATCTAAAAGGTTCTAATAGTCTTCAATCAAGGGAAATCCTCTTCAGTCGCCGAACCATAAGTTTCACCATAAATTTCTTTAATGTTATAGTGTTCCATGCGGCATCTAGGATTCGGTCTTTGTGTTTTTGTAGGAAGGGAACGGAGGGCCTGACCATAGAAAAGTAGTAATTTTTTGCAGGGTACAAGGTACAATTTCTTTCTCATGATATTTTAGTTTGAGAGAGAGATTAATGATGAAATACAAATTGGAAGAGGAAAAAGTGCACATCCATAATTCAAGAAAATGTATAACTATCTTAAGATTCTATACAAAATTCATGTACAACAGTTATTTCTATTTTTCTAGGGTAAATAGCATAAAAATACCATAAAAATTTCCACTATGTAGCAGATTAATACCACAAGTTGTATTTTATAGCATAAAAACACCACAAGTTGTCGAAAAGTAGCACATTGCTACCATCCCGTTAAAAACTCAGTAACGTCGTTGATGGACGAAACTACCTCTAGTATAATTACAACAGTAAAGTTCACCCAATCCCTCCATTTTTAACTATCTCTTTAGAATTTTAACCGTGTCCTAATTTTGAGAGAGTAGATCTCGTTAGGGTTTGGCTGAAAGTGGAAAAGAAGAGGGATTGTGCCAAAATTTGGATCTTGGAGAAGGTATCTCATTAGGGCTTGGACATTCACCCCTAATTAGGTAATTCCTCACTCAAGATTTGGTTTTTATCATGGTTTGGGTATATTTAGCTGTAAATTCAAAGTTTTGTTGATTTTGTGATTTTCATGTATATTTTAATTTGATTACAGTAATGTTTAGTGTTTTTCTTGTTGTTTGGACACATGATTTGGGGTTTTTGGGGGTAATGATTTTTTTTTTACTTAATGTAGGGATGGGTGTGAAGATCGAAGTTATCATACATCATGGGAAATTACATTCTCCAAAGTTAAAATATTGGGGGGTTGAAGATTATTCCAGTTGATAAAGAATGGTTATCATGGGACCACTTGGAGGGGGGTGGTTAGAGATTTGATTTTGGGGTACATTGCTGAGTTTAGAATGCATATAAAAGACCCACATAGTACATTAGAAAGAGGTCTTAGACTTATTTTCCTTGGTATTAAACCACCTCCTGCTAACATATTGGATCAATATGGGGTCAGTCACATGGACTTATATGTAGAGCATTACAAAAAGATTCTTGCTACAATTGAAGTAGAGGAGATCCAAACTGAAAATGAAGACAATGAATGTGTTACACAAGATGGGAATATTGTGGATCAGGAAGAAGACAATGACGATGGTGACATAATGACATAAATGATATTGTGAAGGGCAGAGAGAAGGGCAAACAAAAGGTGCAAGAGGATGATGATGTAGACTAGAACTTTGGTGATGTCAATATTGACAATTTAGATTGGGATAAGGTGGAGTATTTGCATTCAAGTGAAGACACTGATAAAGATGAAAATAAGGGAGAAGACGCTTATTGCAGTTGAGAAAGAAATTGGTACTATAAGGGGCAAAGATTCAATACCATCAAGAGAATGTGACTCTGACATTGATGATAGTGATGATTTGGTTAAAATACTATCTGATGAGGATAAAGTTGATGAAAGAAGTCAAGTGGAAGGAGTCTAGAGAGGATAAAGACATTCCTGATGCTAAGCTTGAAAATTGTATGGAGTTTGCCAACCCTAATCAGTTTGGGAACTTGTTGAGGTATGCAGCTATCAAGAGGGTTTCAGTGTTCATTACGCAAAGAATGAGGGGGCTAGGACTATAGTGAAGTGTCCAGTTAAAGATTGCGCTTCGAGATGCTATGGCTGTTGGAAATTTTAGGGCACAAAATGGCAGATAAAATCCCTCCAAGATACACATTCTTGTGCAAAAAGATCTAACACTAAGCAAGCCACATCAAATTGGCTTGCCAATTGGTATCTGCTGAGAATAAGAGAAAATCCAATTTGGCCTGTTGACTCTTTTAGAGATCAATTTTAGATAATTTAAACTTGAAAGTTCATCATTATAAGGCATACATTATAAGGCATACAGAGCTAAAACAAAGGCACTCAAAATCATTAGATGCAGCTACGAAGAACAATATTGACATCTGTTGGACTATGCAAATGTAATCATGACCAATAACCCTAACAGTTGTGTAAGAGTGAAGACAAGAAGGATAAACCTGTCAGACCCTAACACATTTTTTGGGTTTTTTGTAGCTTATGGTGCATGTATACTGGGATTCAAACAAGGTTGTAGATCAGTCATAGGCTTGGATGGTTGTTTCTTGAAGGGTCCTAATGGTGATGTTCTACTAGTGCTGTGAGCAGAGATGGGAACAATTAAATGTTCTCTATAGCAGTTGGAGTGGTACAGAATGAGTGTGAAGAGACATGGTCCTGGTTTGTTGAAAATCTACTTGAAGCTATTGGTGATCAAAACCAACATGGGTGGGTGTACATCAGTGATAGGCACAAGGTAACTATGATTAATTTAATTGGATACACATTGTATGTTTTCATTGACATTTCACTTAATGTTTCTATTTCATAAATAATGTCATTGACATATCACTTATTGTTTTTATTTCATAACATTGCAGGGGCTATTGGAAACATTTAGAAAGTTAGTTCCTCAGCAAGGAACAAATTTTGTGTTAGGCACCTTTATGCTAACTTTCATGAGAAGTTTAAAGGGTAAGAGTATAAGAGGCAATAAAAGCTTTGAAGAAGCAGAACAAAAATGTCTTCGAGTATTTAGCCAAAATTGATGCTAGTACATGGACAAGGTCACATTTTCCCACTGATATAAAATGTGATTTACTATGCAACAATATATCAGAGTTATTTAATAAATTTATCTTAGAAGCCAGGGATAATCCTATAATTAATAAGTTGGAGATGATAAGAAGAATGTTGCAAAATAGATTTGTGAAGAACTTGGCAAAAAAGTGGGAAGATGGGATTTGTCTAAGAATTGCTGCAAAAATTGATGAGAATGAAAGGCTTTCAAGAGATAAAAAAATTATGCTTAAATTTGCCGGTGATAACAAGTATAATGTGAGAGAGGTTTAGAGTATTTGACAATGAACTTGAAGGAGAAGAGTTGCAGTTGTAGGGAATGGGATTTATCAGGCATACCATGCATTCATGCTATACAATGTCTGAGATCTGCAAGAGTCAACCCTTACACACAAGCGGATGAATGTTTAATGAAGAGCATATTTGTATTGACACATGGGGAGCACAAAAGCCCTAATCCAGAATATAAATACTGGCCTAAAATAGGTTTTGATAAGGTAAGGTACTACCTCCTCTCTATAAGAAGCCTGGGAGACCCAAAAGGAAAAAAAAGCGAGAAGAAGAGCTTCAAAATCAGAATCAAATTAGAAAATATGACCAATAAAATTCATGTTCTAAATGCAAACAACCAAGTCATAACGTTAGAAAATGTCCTAATGAAAGGGTGGAGATACCAAAGATAAGAAAGAAAAGGGGAAGACCTTCAAACAAGAACTCGGAGCAACAACCAGTTGGTGCACAGCAACAGGTAAGGGTTGGTGCAGAAGGAATTGGTTTACATGGAACGTATACAGATAGGAGAAGTGGTGCACAAGACAATGTACACAAAGAAGTGGTGCACAAGACAGTGGTGCACAAAAAAGTGGTGCTCAAGGCAAAGGTGCACAAGGCAACACTGCACAAAGGCATGATTCATCCAAGGTAAAAAAATCTCAATTACATAGAATTTTGTTGTTCTATAGGGTATTTGTGATACATCTCAATTACATTACATTTTATTATTCTATAAGGCACAAGTGCCGGAAAAGATAGGAGTTGAACAAGTCTCTATTCAAACAGGTTTGTTGAAATCTTATTAGATACTGCCATATACATATTATGAGGCCAAATTTATTTATATTGCAGATAATGATACACGACTAGGAGCTTCATCTCAAATACATACTCTTAAAAGAAAAAAGTTAGAATGCAAGACAAAAAGGAAATTTGTATCATCTAGATATATGACTGACTACATATCAACACGTATGTCATGTCAATATAAATTTACATTCATGTTATTTATGTCATTTTATTATTTAACCTACATTCTCAATTCATAAAATAGACTGCTGCTGCTGAACTAAATATGGAGAAAGAACCTACCACTACAGCTGCCTCTACTCAATAGAGTCTCCCATAAGAGCATAAACCAATTAGAAATATTTTAATGGGGCCAAGTTCTATTGCTCTAGGTGGGTTTAAGGGAAAAGAAGGTTTTTTAGGCAAAGAAACAATATGGATGTCAAGTAATAGAATTATACGATCATACTCTCCTATTAAACCCGCCCAGCAAACTGTTTTGCAACACCCACTTGCTCAGTAACAAAGTGCTCCTCCAACTAATGCTCCAACACAAGGATGGCAAAGGAAAAAGATCCCTTGCAAGAAGCCTAATATGTGTACAACCACCACTCAACATGAAGCTGTATATCCAGCTTTCAACCCCTTTACAAAGCTGGCAGAGAGAGTACTCAAGAGAGTTGATAAGTAGCTAGCAGCTATGAAATCAAAACAAACTTCTGAAGTGGATTACAGTAAAAAAGATGGTCTTTAGTGCATTTTTATAATATATTTTTGTGTTTGAATCAAACTTGTGCCAAGTTGATTCAGTTATGGTTTAGGATCAATTGTGTACCTACTTTCGTTGCACAGGTGCCTATTTTGATGGATATATGTTATTATTTTGGAAAATACAAGTCCCTACTTGGTGTAAGCTTGACTTGTAAACTTGTTTGGGAACAAATTTGGTATATGAATGGCACATATTTTTGTTGGTGATCAATGTAAGCTCCTATTCTGTTGTATTTTTGAAATGTTTAGTGGTGATCTCTATCTCTTGAACTTTGCTATGAGATATTTTGTCAAATTTGGGCTTTCATATTATGCTTATGTGCAGGATACATCTCTTTGTTCATGTTTGTTCATTCTAACAAAATTATGCTTTCATGCTTATGTGCAGGATACTTTCCATCCTTATACACATCCTCATACACTTTGTTCATGTTTGTTCACATATAAACACTTATAATATACAAAAAAAATTGCAATATCACATAACAAAATCCAGATTTCATTACTGCCAAATGACAACACTAAACATGCAACTCTCACAAAAACTGACTGACATCTAATACAAACCAAATCAACTTAATTTAATCACAAAATAGGAACAAATCACAACAATGACACAAAATGCAATAGAAATTCTCAATGCTATAATTTCTTTGTGCTTTAATTGTTCATCCTTCTCCCTCAAGTAATCCTCCAATCTTCTTAACTCTTTTTCTCTAGCCCTTATGCAGTCTTCATTCTTCATGATCTTCTGCTCTCTAATAGATCTTGCTTTTTAATCCTCAATTTATCTTCTACAAGCCTTCGATAACCCCTTCTCCACCGCTCATCTCATCAGTTATCATCTCTTTCTCACCTGCAAGCTTTTTAATCACAATTTGAGCTTGGCAAGGAAAGGGTTTATCTTTCCATTAAAAAAATCGGCATTTTGATGGAGTTCGATAATTTGGGCAATTTAAGAAAACATCGACCAAAGTTTTCCTCTGTCCAAGGTTTATCTTTCCATTCAAAAAATCAATATTTTGATGGAGTTCGATAATTTGGGCAACCGAAGAAACATCGACCAAAGTTTCCTCTGTCCAAGCAGTTTCTAGTGACGAAATTGCTCCACAATAACACACTCTTATCTCCTTCCCCTCAGCTCCACTGTAACTCGCACTCGAACGTGAACTTGAAACTTTGGACGTTGAATTCATGCTTGCCTGCAACGACTTGGGGACGACGGCGACAAAATGGGGAAGATGAAGATAGAATTTGGGTATTTACAGCCCCAATTGGGGGAGAACAAATAATATTGAGATTTAGGGATTTAGGGCTCGAATTGGGGAGAACATGAGAGATTTGGGGGTTTAGGGTTTAAAATAGAATGTAAACAATTAAATATAGAGTGGTAGGTAAAAGAGTAAATATTGCATTCATTAGGGTTAACTGCTAATCAAAATTGTCATGTAACCATCACATGGGCATATTCTATAAAATATTCCATTAATATTTTAATAGATGGTAGCAATGTGCTACTTTTCGACAACTTGTGGTATTTTTATGCTATAAAATACAAATTGTGGTATTAATCTGCTATATAGTGGAAACTTTATGGTATTTTTATGCTATTTACCCATTTTTCTAACATGGAACTATGTGGAGACATTAAATACAAACCTTTGCATGTACAATTATATATCGTGTACAAAATAAAACCATCAGATGTAGGCTATAAAAGATAGTATAAATAACAAGAGAAAATGTATGACATGCAAATAATAGGTTTCTATTGATATCAATTTAAATTGATGTGATCTTAGTATTGTTTGCCAGCAAGGTTTGAATTCTTTTCAGTTTTAGGCATTATGGAACCAAAGCTTCTAATTTTATATTTCTATTAATAATGCTAGTATGTTGATCGCTGCTTCGACTTCATTGAGGTGTTTTTTTGGTCCGTTCCTATTAAATCATAATCATTCAACCATAAACCCCAAACTAAATCCATCAGAAACGTCTTTAAATATCAATTAAATGTGTTAGTTAATTCTAAACCCTCTCATTTTCCTCAAAGATAACTCCTCTGCCATCTTTTTCTACAGGTTAGCATGTTAATAGCTTGTAGGGCAATTAGTCCACACCTTTGGTGAAGAACACAAGGAACCCAGCAAAGGCAAATATGGACTCTGCTTGGAATGATGGGTATGTATCAAAGCTTTTCCTAATAAAAATTTATTATATACTTCATTTATTAAACTCTCAGTAGATTTGAATGAAATGATAATAGCTTTTCATCATCCCACTGATCACATTTACTTATCGGTTTTATCTACAATATTAGGTGATATATGTAGATGAGAAGTATTATTTTGTAAAGCTATTGAGAGTTAGGTGGTGAATTAAGGTAGACCTTACATTTCTTTGACCGAGTCCGTTACTAAAGTTCTAAGATTTTTTGAGATAAGAGGAACATAGAAGGTACCTTCTAGCTGCAAGGGACAATGAACTTTAGTATTAGATATAAGTTTCAAATTTTCAATAACTCAATTTTATTGTAATACAACTTTAGTATTAGAATCTATCTAATATACTAAACCAATACTTCTAAGATGCCACACGTCAAATTTTTAGAGATTTGCCCATTCATATTCCCATATAATCCATCTATTCTACATTATATATACTCTATAATTGGACAGTTATTTCTATTTTCCGTTTTTCTCTTTTAGATTGGAAGAGTTGTTATGGAAATATCAATTCTCCACTCAATGTGTAATTAATTCCGTAGATCATGAAATCTCATCTCATCTAATCTAATATACTAAAACAAAATCCTTAAGAGTACACATGGCAGACTTTTAGACATTAGACTGTTGATCTTTCATATGATTAATAATTAGTAAAAGTACAAAATTACATTTCCTTCTCTCTGCCTGTCTCTTAGTCAATAAAATTTCTATTTTAACCGTCATTAACCTCTCTCTCCCCTCCCGTAATAGTCTCTCTACCACCTTTAATCTATCTCTCTCCTCAATTAATTATTTCACAGGTTGAAAACCCTTCTCTCTAATTAAATCCCCTCTAATTGCTTTGTTATTCCCCTATGCAGGATGCTTCGACTTCCTGCGGGCAAATGAACAGTAGTAATTATGAGACATTATTTGGACAATTAATCATCTTTGCTTTTGATCTTTTGGTCCATGTGGTTCGGTTTTGACTCTTACCTTTCCCATGACTAATGTAGACAGCTTAATGCTTCCATAAAAATTAAATTGTTTATGTTCTTCAGGCATAATTTTGCAAGAACAGAGCAATTAGAGGTATGAATTTTTCCCCTTAAATCTAAGTCATTCAAACATGTCGAAATTATTCATGTTCGATAAACTATAAAGCCTTTTATGTTTTAATATTGGAGAAAGAAAGTTTTTTTTTAGTGTTTGGATCCATTAGAAATGTTTATTGTTGTTGCATCCACCTGTCCATAAAAGTGAGTCATTCCTGTATTTACCACTGAGAATATTAATATACACAAATTATACAAATTCAACATTCGAACTTATAAACAGATAAAACTCCAACTTGTTGTCTGAGTCATTCAAAATCTTTAAATTTGTGTTGGTATTGCATCAAGCCGTCAAAATCTAGATGCAAGCTCATAAGATTTCAATTTCCTTCTATTTTTCAAGTTCTTGCAAGAGGAAACAACTTACGACGCTTCAGACTCAAACCAATGAAGGTATTGAGCTTGGTACTGAACAGTAAGTTTTGTTTGTATGATGAAATTAGTGTAGATAGCCCTCACGGCCTCACCAAAACTGAGTTGAAGAGTAGGATTCATGTAGCCGACCCCAAAGGCTATCTTGGTGTTGCCACTGTTGTTGTTGTTGTTGATACTAAAGAGTAAGTTATGTACAGGTCTAATGCTTTAATGCACAGTGAAAGATGAAGAACTTTAACATTTGACTTATACCTTGACGAAATATGGCACTCAACACAATTTTAGAGGCATAATTCAGGTTTTCACAGCAAATGGACAACTTTTGAAGAAACTTATTATGTACCCCAAAAAAAATAAAAAGAAAGAAAGAAAGAACACACCAGCATGCAACAGAGACATTTGAACAGCTGACATAGCACAAATTAGATAGATATCACATTAGTAGCTGTTTAATTTTCATAGATAACCAGTAATGTCAGTCAAATTCATTAATTGAACAAGTGTTACTAACCAACAGTAGCATTAGGCAAAAACGAAGTAAGAACAGCTGGGTACATCTTAAAAAAAGTTCTAACAAATACCTCAAAATGCTTGATAGTTCCCATATTCTGTGAGGTGCCTCCAGCAGGTATTGCCTGTGATGCAATGACATCACTACTTCCATGCAAGCGTTTGATAAGCTTTTGACATAAGCTTTTTTAGCTTCTGCAGCTTTGTTAAGTGCATCTTCAGTAGCCACAAACTGTTGTACATGTGCTTTCTGAAAGCAAACGAAACATATGATAAATATCATAACTGAAAAGGGATAGAAGATCATGAACTGCAGTTGTCGGTCAAAAGCAAATGGTTTGACAGGACGTTTTGGAACGGTCTTAAAAGCCAATCATCTAACAACTTGACAGTGATCGTTTGCTAAAGCCAAACTTCTTATTGTCACAGTTCAGCTTATCTATTATTCCTCTCAGAATTACTTATGCCTTGATATTGTTTCTGATCATAATGCAGGATTGTGTAGCATTCTTCTTCTCTTTCTCTGGATTAGGTAATTCCCAACTTTCATGAACTGATCAAATCTAGCTTTATAAAAAGACATAAACCACAGAGAACTTCTCGCTTTGCAGAAAATATTGCAGAGAACCAATGGTGGTTGCGAGAAAAATTAGTTACCTGTCTTTCAAGAAGCTGATTGTAAGTTCCCTTTGTGGAGAGATCTGCTCCTGCTTTCCCATTACCATACACTTGATACAGTAAGGGTGAGCTTGCATCTGGAGATGCAGCATCTACAACTCGATCATTCTCGTACTTGTATCTAAATAAATAACGTAAAATTTTCTGTCAACTAGACAAGTGAATAAGATGACCTAAATAACTGAACATACACTAAAAATGGCTTCAAGAATAAACTACAGAGCATTGCATCCCCATACTGGAATATTGGTAAGTTATAAACCATGTCGTGTCCGTGTGTAGAATACGACATCTTTATGTTGTGGTAAATGTCCTACATATCATCAATCTCAACTTTTTTATCCAAGATAAACAAGTCTTGGGAATTTAACTAAATAAAAACCACAGGAAAAGGCCCTATTGTTCTATTTGTGTAGAAGCAGGTTCGCCCTGTTCTTGGTTGTACGATTAAAAGTTGTGTAACTGATACAGTAGAGGCCAGCTTTGTTTACTCGTAGGGTGTAAAGTGAGATAAAGCACAACCAATATTTGTAGGTTATTAGTGCCCAAGTGAACCTCTTGAAAGATGATGTAGCAAGCATGTTATTGTTAACAAATAAATATTGATACTTCTAAAAGCATGCTGAATATAACGGTCAGTCAGTAGCAGATTGCAGTGACATTGTGAATGATCTTGCTAGAAGGATTTAAATCTAGAACCAGATAAAGAGAAAAAGGGATTGGGGAAAAATAAGAATACAGTAGGAAAACATGGTCACAAAGATAAAAAAATTAAAACCATCGATACCTTAAAAGTTCTGCATCAGCTCTGATATCAATCTTTTCAGATTCTCTGTGGATAAGTGAACTAACCCGTGAAGTGTACAAAGAAATTGACTGGTGTAAAAGGGATGGATTTCGTAGAGCATCAAGTGCTACCACTTTAACATCCTCCGGTAATTCATTATCCAACTCAATACCTAATTTAGCTGCTTCTAACTGAGAATGCAAGTTGACACCACTTCCTTCATAAGCGGGAAAAGTACCTCTTATTCTTTCAATCATCTGTGCAGCAAGAGTTTCACATGCCATGCGAATATTTCTTTCGCTTGAGGTCTCAATAAGAATAATATCATCAGATGTCTTGTTTCCCTTAACAGTTGAGTAAACAGCTTCTTTTTCACCAAGAATACGGAGATCATCAACTACATCAGCATCATTGCTTCCTGTACTTAACCTTCGAATATCCCTTGCTTGGTTAACATATTGATGTAGACGTCTTTGGTACTCGGCAAAAATCTTAGCAGCTTCATCGCATTGTTGATCGTATGCCTCCAACATCACCTGCTTGTGCCTAAATTGTTACAAGAAATATACATCAACAGAACAAAATGTTCAGGGACAAACAAATATGGCATATTTAAAGGGTCGCTAATACTGCTAGAAGAATATGCAAGTAATGATATTATCACAAACCACAGTGTGACTCATAATCTTATGTGGCCTTTACTCCAATGAAATTGGTCACGGTGGAGGAGCACAAGAAGCCACATAAACCATGTACATTGCGTTACATTTCATTATGCTTACAGATACACGAAGCATTGCATTCAGGTGGGTCTAGGATGGGGTTTGAGGCCCTAAAAACTAGTTGGGCATCTAATTTGGTATCCACCTGACATGATAACATTCAAAAACCAAAATCTCGATTTCTTATAGATTTTTAGACGATAGGAGTACTTCCCTATGTAACAGGTGTGTACCGCTAAGACACTCATACATGTGAACTGTTTTTTGACACTGACACTGTCTTTACCCAATAATAACAAAACAAAAAAAACACCTTTAAGATACCAAATTTATACAGCTAGGATTACTTTCATGACACTTCACCTATTCTCACTCCACTCTCATGGGAAAATTTTGAGAAAATTGGTTAGCATTAACAAGAGTAGAACTTTTAATAGTCCGTCTGAATATAAGCAAATTCTAAAAACTATTTACATTGATTTCATGTATAGAAATTTTATAAGCAAAATTGCTGATTTAAAACATCTATGAAGAGTTGATAACTTGATATACATGAGTTATCATTCAACGTGATTTTACATTGCTTTCCAAGGTAAATAGATCGTTCTTTATTTATAATACTTATTTCTCGGCATTTACATATAAATTTCTAACCTAGCTTGAAGTTTCTGGTGTAAGTTTAATTTCGATGTATGTGCAAATAAGGTATCATCTGTTCATTTTTTGTTGATTGCTAGTTAGGTATTGACTATTTTTTAAACAAAAGTCATAGCATAACCTTAAACGTAAGATCCAAGATGAAGCAATGCTGCTCCAGCAAGCATACAGATGGCGATGGAAAGTCGATATTAGGCACTATGTATTTTCATTACAACAGTTGGTTGCTACTGTACTTTTGCATCCTCATTTGGCACAAATCATATACATTGTCAATGAGCATTTTTAAATCTTTGCCTTTTCCCTTCTAAAATTTTTTATTTCATGGAACTTTCTCAGTGGTTTGGCCTGATTCTTTTATTCAACATGTACTATTGCATATGCTAGAATCTACTATGTGAATAGTGGAACAAATAGCATTTTGTGACACTGAGGGTTAAGAATTGAAGAAGTATACTCTCTACTTAGGGAGAAAAAATGAAAGATGTTTGAGGAAACTTCCTCATATGGACACTCCATGGAGAGTTTGATTAACTGCTCCATTCATAGTGATCACCTTGGCCTCAAACATCGACGAATGATTGCCATAACTCAAAACAGCTTCTTTTGCATAGATCTAGTGTTGAAAAAGTTAAATTATTCGAAAATCAAAAAATTTCCAAAATCCAACTTCGAGAATGGGCCAAAAAAATTTGAAGTCACAAAATTTTCGATATCTTTATATGTTTCAGACTTTGGGATCAACATGAACCAGCCAATTATTCCACCACATCAAGGCGAAAGGAGGGTTTTTGTGTGGATAGGGATATATAAATAAATATAAACATTAGTATACTTGTCAAATTACATTATATCGCGTTCAACGTGAACTAGCCATATTTTCTCACCCTTTTTAAATTTTACCAATCTTTTATAAGATGGTTCTTTTGCTTTTATTGCCTATAAATTTTAATGGATAGCCAACTTTCTTCAAGATGCGATCTTTAGTTTCTTTTCAAAGATGTTGTTCACCACTTTATCGATAAAAAGAACTCATTAACCTTGTATTATCTTGTTTCATCTGAACTCCATTTTCTGCTTTATTGCCTATCCTCAAAAGTAAAATTTTCTCCATCTCCTTTCGAGCTCCACATTTAGTCCTTGATCCCTTAATTATATTGTCTTCCATAATACATAATACATATGTGAAAACACATTAACTAGGTTATCTAGCAGAGTTCTATCAAACGTAATATTATCAAATATTTTAAATGTAATTCCATATATTTTTAATCAAATTACATATTTTTCTTTTGAATACAAATGCACACAAACAAGTGAGTGTATGCTGGCACACAATATTATACATGTAAGGTCGTAGCATAAATAAATCTAAGTCATATCTTACTTTACTATTTATTAAATGTTTGTGAACTTCAAGTCCACTAGAAAAGTATCTGCTTAGACATGACCTTTAGGTATCCTCTTACTAATAATTTTTCTCTTAGCAGTCCTTAAAATAACTTATCTTGAACTTACTTGCTTTGTCATTTAAACTTTATTCGGTGTATGACAAAGAATAGAACTATTATCCATATGAGACAAGGACGGCTCTATTCTTTGTTCATCTTATAACTAACTAGTGATCAAAACATTTTCTTTTATAATTTTATTTATGATATTCATGTACTACTTCTATACTTTGTCTTCCCTGTATATATGTAGGTAAATGTCGTCGTAATTATTTTTTTTTAATTTACACCTACCCATTTGAGTTTCTCTAAAAAATCATTAACATTCTCCTCTAATAATTGGCCACGCAGTTTCATCCATTTATCTAAGAACAGATTATATTATGTCATTAAAACTTTCTCATTAACCGTTTCCATAGAACATGAACATTGCCTATCTAACCCTAAAAATTAAGGCCTCAATGTTCCACTATGACCAAAAATTATCCTATGCTTGCTCACCTAAATCGCTCAGGAGGAAACACTTATATAAGTTGAACAAATTGACATAATGGAAACAAGGATTTGCCCAGGTAAATGTGTAATATCCTTGAATTTTCTAGTAGCTTAATTATTTATAAATTCTATTTTGGCTAGGGAAATTTTGGGGTTCGAATAGTTATCAGCAACTATATAGAAATCACTTCATTAATATCAAGTGAAGACAGAACATGACAGTTTACGGATGAAATAGCTATATGATGTGGAACCCAAAGTCGAAAAAGATGACAAGATGTAAGGGGAAATTAAATATATAAGTAATTATGAAGATGGAAACGTTGTTACTAAGTGGATTAGTTTTAACTAAGTGAATTAGTTTTAACTAAGTGATAAAATTATGAATTTATTGTGATTAGAGACAAAGTTAGTTAAGCAATTAAAAAATCATCATATGCTACATGAAATGGAACCCAAAGTCAGAAAAAGATGACAAGATGTAAGGGGAAATTAAACATATAAGTAATTATGAAGATGGAAACGTTGTTACTAAGTGGATTAGTTTTAACTAAGTGATATAATTATGAATTTATTGCGATTAGAGGCAAAGTTAGTTGAGCAATTAAAAAAACTATCATATGCTACACCTCATCCGTTGATGTGTCGCTCCCTAAAGACATCTTATAACTCTTGGCCAAACCATAACCAGCCAACACATGAGGTCATGTAGCATAGATAAGAATGAGAAATGACATTGATCTCATTTTTGTGTCTCTCAACAAATTTTCTCCTTTCACTCCTCTCCAAGAACTGTGACCCTCAACCAAGAATCCCCAACAAAATTTCTCATAAATCACCCAAAGTTCTTCAAACCCACCTCCTACAAGTTCAAGACATCGTCATTAAGGCTAGAATAGAGCTTGCAAGGAAAGAAGCCATACCATTTACACTTGAATTTGGAAACTAATGTCCAATTATCATCTTGCATGCTTGTAGTCTTATATGACGTCAAATAGAAATGTAAAATTGAAGTTAAATAATCTCTTAGCAAACATTAGGGATTATGGGAGGAATAACTTGAAGAATACTGTAATATAGGATTATTTGGGCAAATATGATTAGGAGGTTGAATTTATGCATACTCGTACTAAAAAGGTCATATCTTTTTGCCTAGAGGTCCTAATTGGGTACCGCTTGTTGCATTAGAAACTAGACAAAGAGATGAATATGTCGATATGAGCTTTTACCAGTTTTTTCTATCAAATAGTACCCGAATTCATCTGAGTGACTGTACGAAACCTGTCAAGTTCTGTTTCTGCACACTCTTGGTAAATTGTAGATATTCCTCTCTACAAAGCTCGTAAAAATACAACATGTGATGTTTTAGAAAGTTAACTGATAGACGAGATACAGGTGTAAATCTTTTTGTGTTTTTATGCTATTTGGTACCTGAAGCAGGTAGCCAATCTGACCTAATGATACAGCCAGACCTGATTCTGTATAAGCTGGGCGCAGTCCCACTAAAAAGTGAATATCTTTCTTTATAGAACTCATATTGACAATCCATTTACATAAATAGCTATCCAATGATATAAAATTTATGTTGGTATTGTGTATTTGATTCTTTGTATAACTTCATGAGAATTAGAAAGGGTTAGAGATCTATCATGATTAGGAGATTGGGTCTCATCATGATAAGGAGTTTGAATCCTATTCTAATTAAGAAGTTAGGCTAGAGATAGGGTTTTTTTCGCTATATATATTCTTCTATTATTGGAGGAAAAATCAAGGGGAGAGCCAATGTTCTTGTAATCTAGGGTTAGCAGAGGGCGTAGTCTGATTCAAGAATATTGTGCGAGAGACGAGTGTTTCGCAATCTTTGTCCGTTCAAAAGATTGTAAGGAGTGGGTTTGGAGAGAATATGAGAGTTGATTATGTATGTGAGGTTGAGAGATTGAGAGACGAGAGTTGAGTGGTTCCTCTTGTAGTTCTCCCTGATATATAGTGAATTTCTCGTATTGTTGCCCCGTGGACGTAGGTCGAAGTTGATCGACCGAACCACGTAAATCTTGGTGTTCTTTCTTCTTGATTGTGATTGTTTTCTATATTATTGATTGTTGGTTGGCTTTCAAGTTGAGCAGATTGTATTAGGCGGGGACGAAAATCCCCAACAATTTATAGGTGTATGACATGCTATTATGTTCAGAAATGGCTAAAGAAACTACCTAGAGAGCCTATCCTGTTTGATAGAAAGAGACCAGATACGCGTCCGAGTGTGATCCTTTAAGGGGCTATTTGGTTGCTCTAAAAACACCAGAAAAGAGCCTCTAGAAAACTGACAAGGGGTATTTTTTGCATTTTTCTTCACAATCTAGTGTTTGGTTTGCAAAAAAGAAAAATGAAAGTGAGGGAAAGTGGAGGCGCCAACTAGATATTTTCCGCGAAAAATTTTCCGTCCCAAAAACGCCGAAATCGCTGGAAAAGTTATTAAAACCGACTAAAATAATCGCTCCGTACCTGTTCGTGAATTAAGAGAAGAAAATGGGTAAAATACTAGGGTGACCGCTCTCTTCGTCTCTGATTTCCTCTTCTCCCTCATTTTCTCCCGCCTCCATTGATCATGTCTGCGCTACTTTGTGGCAAAATATTGCCGGTGAGCTTCTTCGAGAACACCAGGCCTCGAAGAGGATTCGGTGCTCCGCCGCCCTTTACTTTTCTCCGCCTAATTTCTCAATATCATCACCGCCGGTTGTTGTTTCACGTCTCGATCATTTTAAGTCGTTGTTCCCTAATATAGATCTAGAGGTAATCTCTTGCTTTACTTGAATTGGGACTGTCTTTTGGGTAAAAGTTTGATCTTTTTGTTGGATGTTGAATGATTATGGATAGATAGGGGAAATTAGTAGGATGCTGTTAAATTTTGATTATTTTCTTCCTCTCTTTGGATAATTTGCTAGTCACTTTTTTATTGTTAGGTTTTTTTAAAAAGAATCATATTTGAAAATTTTAAGCCCTAAGTTTAGTAAATTCTGACCAATTAAATAGTGTTTAATCGTAATGCAAGTGATAGTTTGTTAATAATTAGTTATTTAATTCTCTGAATGTACTAAATTATCTTACGATTTGCTTATTTTAGGTTTATTTCCGTGGTTTAATCTTTTGTTAAGAATTTTTTACTTCATGAACTTTGGTAGAATTAATTGAAGCTATTTTTATGTATTTAGTAAACTAGTTCTTGTTGATTATGTTAGTCATCTGAAATTAGTCAAAGTGTTACTTTGCAATCAAATTGTCCGAGAAGTTTTCATGTGAATTTTTGGTAGAATTACTCTCCTAAATGTCCATAATTAGTTGAAATTATTCACTAAAGTCTCTATTGCAAATTACCTTTAAATTTATAAATAGACCCCAAAACTTTAAACAATTTCAATTTCCTCCCTCAAATGTTCATATTATGAATTTATTAGTCTCTCAAATGGAGTTATAAAACTTAAATTAGTCTCTAATAATTAAAGATTTGGACTTAATCCCTTAAATGTTCATAATTAGTCCCTCAAATCTTTATAAAGTTTGCAAATTACTACATTATATTTAAAATTAGTCCCTCAATTCATAAGTGGTCTTATTCCGGAATTTTAGACCCTCAAATGTTAGGTATTCTCACCCCACTTATGTTTCACAAATATTTTGTCCTATTTGAGTGGTAAGCATACCATGGTGACCACAACCATGGTTTTTCTATTTTCTAGTTTGAACCAAACACTAGAAAATGAGGGAATCAAGTCACACATCAACTATTTTCTAGTACACTTAATTTGAACCAAACTAAGGAAAGTGATGGAAAGTAATTATGCTCCATATTTCTTTGCGAAACAAACACAAAAAACACTCTTCCAAGAAAGTGACGGAAACACCAAAAAGTGAAGGAAAGTGGATTTTGGAAAGTGACGGAAAGTAACCAAACAGCCCCTAAAATTACACATATGAACCAAATAGGACAAGTTAGTACGGGGAAAATGATCTTGTCTAAATAAATTATCAATAGAATGCCAAGTCGATGACGTAGCTTTCTAACTTCAAAATCGGAAAATAGTCCACACACTAGTTAATCACATTCCATGAGATATGGCTATCTAATATATGTGTATAGTGTAAACGTGTAGGACTCTCAATCTCGGTCTTGGGCGTCAGAATCAAGGACTCTACTCGGGCATCTGGTAGGTAATAATTCTTGTGTTTCTATAAACCAAACGCTTTTCCAAACGCATGCACTATAAACCAAACGCTTTTCCAAACGCATGCACAAGTATTTTCAATGCAGTTCACTAAATCAGCTAGAATTGAAGCAAATTTAAATCTTACTGGTATCAACTTTGTTCGTACTTCATCAAACATCAAACTGATTAAAGAATCACTCTTTGTCTTCCCTTACTTTTTTCTCGTTTTGGAACAATTTCAATGGATTAAAAGGAAATTTTCATAAGACGTCATTGCAACATCTAATCCCGCAAATCGCCCACAAAAAACAATCATTGCCTCCTACTTCATCAAGTTTTTCCCGCAAGTACGCAAAATTATATATTTAGTAAATTTCACTAATGCAGCTAGAACTAAAGACCAAATATGAATGTTAAACTTGTACCAACTTTGTTCATTTATGCATCGCATTCAAGAATCAACAATCAATTACCTGGCATTGGCCCGATCATCGGCGTTCCTCTTCCGATCGCCCTCCTCCCTCGCGACCTCAGCCATCTTCCCCCTCACATCCCTCCTCATCCTCCTCACCGAAACCCTCTGCAGATCTTGCAGATCTTGCGGATTTGGTCGGGGGGTTGGGATCGGAGATGGGTAGTTCATCTCCTTTTGGAGCCATTCGATGATGGCTTCGGGCTTTGGGAACTGCATTGTTGATGGAAACCCTAGAAAATTGGGGGGTTTTTAAGGAAGGGACCAAGAACTTAGCTCTTTACTCATCTGTGGTCGGCGGCAGCGCAGAGATCGTCGGCGGCGTCTGTGTCGTTCGCCGGTGCCGGTCGGAGAGCTCGAACATAGAGAATGATGAGAGAGAGGAGCTTGAGACTGCCTGAGGCGGTAATGAAAAATCTTGGTTTTATCGGGTCGAAATCACGGGTGTCCAATGACTTAGCCGGCCCAATTGCCATTTGCGGCCTGTTTTGGTGGTAATTAAACGACGTGGTTAACGGTTAAAACGGGCCGGATCTGGATCGCTAAGGGCCCACTATAAATTTGTGAGAGAAAATACATTTTACAGAAAGAGAAAAAAAACATAAAAATAAAACTCAGATGACTAGGTGGTTTGGTTTATAGTAGGACTAAGAATAGAGTCTCTTTTTATGGAGAGCCATATTACCTTCCTTATTTGTTTACATAAAAATAAATAATAAAATATTTCTTCTGTGGTTGTTCGAAGTCTTTATATAAGGAGACGTGTGAATTGATTTTTTTTTTTTTTTTTTTTTTGGTTCTTTTCCTTGTTTTGGAGGGGTTTTGAAGAAGATGGATCTGAATCCTTTCCTTTGGGGGTATAATGACTACAATGAGGCATCTCTCTCTCTCTCTCTCTCTCTCTCTCTCTCTCTCTCTCTCTGCTTGTGGAATTTTTGTTTTATGAGGTTCTAGTGATTTTTATATTATATAAATTCGTGCGAAACTTAGCATTATGTTTTAAGTATAGCTGTTTTGAGTAGCGGAGAAATTTTTCAATCAATTTGGTTTTGCTCTTGTAATTGGTAAGCGTTCTGATTTTTTAACAGAACACTGTAGATTTTATTAGAGTTCAAGTTTGGTCTGTTAAGAGTTGATACTGTGATGTGGGTTTATTTTATTTTTAATAAACCGAATACAATCTTTATGATTTTTGGTGTTTCTGGTGGAATAATTGTTTTTTTCGTGTTTTTTTTTTTTTGGGTGTGTTCAAGGAACCTTGACTGAGACTTTCATATATTTAGGTGTCATGTTTTTACTGTTTAACTGAACTTTATTTTGATTTAATGTGCTTTGACGTTCATATTTGCTTATCGTATGACATAACTAACAACCTAAATATATCCTACTCCTTGTAATGAGATCCTAAATACCATTAGCAAAAAATATATTTATAATAAAAATAAAATAAAAAAATCAAAACAACCTGAAAATGATGTTTGGTACACTGTAGCCACTGAAGTCACAATTGCATACAAGTAGGATACCTACAATAGTCGCAAAATCGAAAAAGATATGGAACATACACTTGCACTACAATTTATCAATTGCGAAATTCTAAAGCTGAACCATGCGTATACAACCACAACTGTATGTGACAACAGTTTCAGTAACAGTAGTTGCATACAATTGACAGTCGTATCGCAATTCTAGTTGCAACAAACCAAAGAATTACGAAAGGTGAACTACATTAGTTAGTTTGTTGACTGATTTAAACTGAATCAATCACCAACCTCGAAGTAAACTGTTCTTACATAATTTTCAGACTGCGGCAGAACTTAAACAGAGACTCATTGACACAACATGGGAGGTACAAACAATCCAAACAAACGCGAGGGAGGAGATAAAGAAGAAAGATGATCAAATCCAAACCCTTCTCCATTTGCTCCATGTAACCTCCCGAGAAAGGGATGAAGCAAGAGAGCAGCTCAATCTCCTGCTACACAAATTACATTCCAGAGCCAATTCCACCATCACAGAATCCGACACCATCTCTGTTACACGCAATAATAATGTATCTTATGTCTCGTCGCCAGATTCTGAGATCTCACACATTGATCGAGCTTTGACGAGACTCAATCAGATTGTTAGCGAGGGGGCTTTACCGGAGAAGGGGAAGCTTCTGGATGCAGTGATGAGAGTTGGGCCGATGCTGCAGAGTCTGATGATTGCTGGGCCGCTTCCTCAGTGGAAGAATCCGCCGTTGTTGCAGCAAAATAAGATACTTCCAGTACCGGTTAAGGCTCTGAATAATTCTCAGACTCTCAATCAGACTACTACTATGAGCTCAAATCCTTTGCAGCGTGAACTGATTCATGATATCCTTTGAATGGCTTGGTTTATATTGATAGATGGGGATTTTTGTTTAGAAAGAACCACTAACTTCAGGTTTATTTACGTAAACTAATGGCCTATGGGTATTGATGGATGAGGATGTAATCTTTCCTTTGCAATAATCCATTCCCAGTAAATTTTGACTGCAAATGTCCCTTAAGATTTCTCAATGTCCTTTAATCAATCATCCATTTGAAGTCTTTCTTACTTGTAAATATGTGTAATTTTAGGGGCTGTTTCATACGCTGCAATTGTAAATAAGGTAAATGTTGCATGTAGGAAATGTTGAATACAACATTAGTTAACTTCAAAAATAATAATAATAATAAATAAATAAATAAATACAACATTAGTTGCATGAAACTATCTTGTTGGCTAGAAAAGGAAATATCTACAAGAACATAAATATTCATCCTTTGTACTTCTCAAATTATATAACCCTGATCATAGACTCCTACTTGTCCTAAAATATGTTTACCCACAGCTTGAGACAAATATGGTATGCACAGCAGTTATACAGTTCCAATGAAATAAACTGAAGAATAGCTGAACTGATACAAGAGTGGACTAAAATATCTCTTCTTAGAATTAACACCCCTTTCCAAATTGGAGCACGTATGACAACCAATGAGACGCAAATATTAAACAAACAAGGAAAGGGGAAAAAATTGGAAAAGAAGAGTTAATTGCACATATATACCCCGTAGTATCGTCATTTTGAAATTACTACCCCTGCAGTTTAATTGTTGTAGATAGACCCCTGGGTTAGATTTTCTTTGATTATTTAACCCTGTGTGAAATTTTGACATATATTGCCCCTGGGTGAAATCAGTGAGTCTATCTGATGGTAAAAGAGTCAAAAAGAAACTTCATCTCATGGAGTCTATCTGCAACAATGAAACTACATGAGTCGTAAGTTCAGATCAACGATACTACAGAGGGTCTATGTGCCACCAAAAAAAAAAAAAGACACTCCAAGTCTCCCTGAGTTAGGACGCATGCACCAACTTTACTTACTCTACTCAGATTTCACATTAACAGTCCAAAACCATACACTAAAAAAGCATGCCCAATTGTACAAAATTAGCAAATGATCTATTAAGTATTAACCAAGGCATGAAAATAGATGAGGATGTGCTACACTCACAAGTCATTCATAGTGCACGAGAACGAAAGCTGCAGTATTCTGCTGTGAACATAGCTGACAATATATATTTCAAAATTAAAAATGGAATCAATACAATTCATATAGAAACTCACATAACTACCACATAACCAACAATCAATTCATTTTTGACAGACAAGACAATGTTTTTTTAAAAACAGCTAAAAGTTAGGAAGACTCTGAAATGTACTTGATTAGAGTTCTACAGAAGTAACAAATCTCATGTCAAACTTAGCACAATTGGTTTCAGTGTTCGTAATGTGGGATATTGGTATCACAATAGTTTTATATTTTTTTTCTTAGAGAATACAAGTGTGCAAAAATGAATAAAGGTAACTGTTCAAATATTGAAGTAGACATCCATACATAAACAGAAGTTGTATTCAGATAGAATGTAGGCACCAACATATCACCAAAAAGTTGGATAGGAAAATAGGTTAGACCTTTAACGGTCTCCCCTTATTAAAAGTGAACATATATGGAAAAATATGGGTATTCAGTGGCAGCTCATTTTATTAAATGCAACTCATTTTACTAAATGAGCTGCCAACAGATAGACTAGTGGTGAGACTCATCATGTATAGTTACATCGAAGCAGGTGGACCTCACCACTGCTATCTCTTGACAATGCATTTTGCTAAATGAGATGAAAACTTAAACCCAGTGTCTCTCTATTCTTAATCAATATCTAGCATCATGTAACATTTGATATGCTCTAATAAATACATATTCCTATGAACTTATTCGAAATAGCTTGCCACTACCATATTTGTGCCCATACTTTGAACAGAACATAATTGGATATTAACATTTATTACAAAGTGAATGCAAATCGGTTATGAACCTAATTCTCTGTATTAGCCTTGTACTACTTTAATAAACATGGGCAGGGACCACAAGATAGTTATCCTGCATCCCTCACTAACTGCTTAAGTTTCTCATACTGTTAATGCTTCTCTGGACATCACATGACGATAATGAAGCACAAACACAAATATGGAATATGGATAAACAACAAGGTAATGATAGTTGGCTACATGACAGAAATTTTCAAAGTACACCAGATAAATATAGCACAAGTACAACAAAACAATGCCTATCTTTACACCAGATACAACACAGATACTATATAATAGATACAACACAATAAAGTATGCAATATACATTTTCGTCACAACAACACGTGTGGGCATGGATTTATGTTCGTCATTTGTATCATGAATCAATAAGCTTAGGATGGTTAAGAGAATGTATTTTATGAAATGTTTTTGGGTTATGTAATTCGAGAATTGCATGAACAAGGTTATTTACTAAAGCTCCACATTGAGAAGTATGATCATCACAAAACAACATTGCAATACCATATCATAATGGATGTATGATCCCAGCTGCATAAACATTTAATTTAAAATGTATAAAAATCAGCAGACAGTTTTAGCAAAAACATACATCAAGGCAATGAGACTACTCATAAGAATAAAGATCTTTCCATAAAAAAACAAAAAGAATCAAATTTACCCTCATTGACTTCTATCTTCCTCTTGGATCCATCAACTGTGAGAACACCCTACTTGTGGGCACATCCGTTCCGCTGCTGACAACGCTAAAACTATCACGATTTGAGTCCCCAATTTCTTGAATCCAATCAGGAATATCCTTAATCTCATTCATACTACTCTCATCTCCAACATTTTTCATAAAAGACTCCTGAAGCTGAAGAGCATACTCCAAATTCCACAATACATCTCCCATTGTTGGCCTCTCTGCACCATAATCAGCTAAGCATTTCTCTGCAGTCTCACCAAACTTCCTCAAAGAATTTAGACTCACTGTGCCAACAAGATGGGGATCAATTGCTCGCTCCAATTGACCTTTTTTCTGCCAACTCATAGCCCATTCCACTATATTGATCTGTTCTCTTGGGAGTGATGGATTGATCGCTGGCCTGGCACACAAAACCTCCAATAGAACAACTCCAAAAGAGTACACATCTGATTTCTCCGTCAATTGCTGCCTTCTGAAGTATTCAGGATCGAGATAACCGAAGCTTCCCTTAACTGCGGTACTTACGTGGGTCTGGTCTACAGTAGGACCCAACTTAGACAAACCGAAATCAGAAACTTTGGCAGTTAGATTCTCATCGAGGAGAATGTTGGTGGTCTTAACATCTCGATGGATGATTGTCTCGTCAGCGCCAGTGTGAAGGTAATGAAGACCCTTTGCAGCTCCAATACAGATCTCGAGCCTTTGTTTCCACGATAGACAAGGGAGATTCGAGCCATACAAATGTTTACGGAGAGGACCCCCAGCCATGAAATCATAGACAAGAACCATCTCATTAGGTTCGTGACAGAAGCCTATAAGAGAAACAAGGTGTCTGTGTCGAAGCTTTGATAGCATCTCAATCTCCGTCTTGAACTCGATTAGTCCTTGCTGGGATCCAGGGTTTCCTCGTTTAACTGCCACAACGAGGCCATTCTCGAGTACTCCTTTGTAGACTTTACCGAAGCCACCCACACCTAAAACCAAGCTCTCATCAAAATTCCTTGTTGCCTCTTTTATCTCCATGAAGGCCAATAGTCTACTAAAAGAGAGAGAAGGTCCCGATGAAGCAAAGCTACCAAGAGATATCTTAGTTTCAGAGTTGCCAGTGTGAGTATGAATAGCCACTGGTGATGGTAACCATGTTGAACCTCCACTTTCATCTCGGGTCTTCTTCCTATGGCGAAAATACAGTACAAAAGCCGCAATCAAGATCCCCAGGAGAATTGCTCCTCCTAAACAAGACACAATGATAATCACCAATAAATTCTTTTTATTCTTATTCTTCTTCACCTTGACACCAATAGGATTTTCCCCCTGAGATCGATCAAGACTACCTTTCGAACTGCTAAACTTCAAAATTTCGAGACCATTAAGGATTGCATTAGGTAGGGAGCTTGTTATCTGAGGAGGACCTATCTGAATCAGAATCTTCTCTATCTGAACCTCCACTATGAAATCCACAAAACAAGCAGTTGATAACCCATTAGCCGTGTGTGAGATATCAAAAGAACTAAGAGCAGATTGGTTATTGATGTACACATTAAAGAGCAAACTTAGCACATTGTGGCTCAAAATGTCGCAAAAATGCAGTCTAATCAAATATCTGAACCCTGAATCCACATCAAACACCCAAGATATGTTAAACTTCTGGTTTCCAACATTTGCATCAGCCATTTCTTGCGCAGTTGCGTAAACCAAACTTGGTGCAGTATCTACAGAAACCCTAGACGAGTACTTTATTGAACCAGGATCAGTTGAAATAGCAATCGCCGAAGCCGAATTAATCAAGAATTTCCCATCAGGCTTCCAATCTCTCCACAAGCTATCATTTTTAGAACTTACAAATGGACCTCCCATGTTAATTCTATGAAGGGTCTCAAAAGCTAAATTACCAGAGATCTCAACTGGTTTATTTTCAGAAATCGAAGGGCCCGTCGCCGGAAATACTCCATCAGGCAAAGAAATCACCTCTATTCCATTTACAAACGCAATTGAACCACTAGAAGGAACCAAATTCACAACCAATGGCTTTGAATCCAGACCCAAATCCACAATATACTCCTTCAACACAACAGACTGGTCAAGACCCAATTTTGAATAGGAGAAATCATGAAGAAATGTAAACCCATTTGCGCCCACCGTAAAAGTTGCATCCTTGAGGTTATAGATTGAACTACTAATTGGGTAGAAGTGAAGCCTTAAGAAATGCCTACCCTTTTGTTGGATTTTGAAACTGTAATCTGTAGCTTGCGTAAATACCCTAGCACTCCCATAGAGATCCAAAGGCTTTGTATCACTATAGACTACATTGTGTGAAACTGGAGTTAGAAGAAAAGAAGAAGATGAACCTGGGTTTTTGTCTGGGTGAAAAATCCTGCCATCTTCAAGCTTGAGAGTGGAGTGTCCTCCACAGTTGAGCAAGAAGTTATCTTGAGGTGTGAAGGTGCCATTAATGGAGTTTAGGGTCAAAATGAGGGAGATGAAGAAAATGGGGATGTGGGTTTTGGGACTCATGGGCTACAGAGAGAGAGAGAGAGAGAGAGAGAGAGAGGGGAGAGAAATGGAGGCCAATGGGGTCTAAGGCTGCAGGTACATTTCCCAAGAGAGAGGTGCAGAGAGAGCGAGGAGTTAAAAAGGGAGTTTGTTTATTTTGCTTTCAAAAAACATAGAAAATTTGAGGAGGCAGAGCTCAGGTAAGTGAGGGTGGTGGGGTTTTGAATATGGGCCTTTGTTTTATTGGCTAGCAACTACCGAAGTTGGGCTTTGGGTTCGGACTGTCCCCAGTCCAAGCCCACAATGTCTCCATTTTCTATATTTTAAAATATATTTTCTATTGACAGAGTCATAGGTTCTGAAAGATAATAAGATAGCTGGAAAGATGATTCCTAAATATTAATACTTATGTTGAGTGAAATTTTTTACTTGTTACCTAGCCTTTTTTATAGGTTCGTCTTATGAAAATCTTTAGTGCTTTGTCATTAGTCAAAATATCAGAACTTTATCAAGTTGCAAATTGGCATGCATCACATATATATAAAATTAAAAAAATCCAAATTTGTTTTGGATCATATTTCCATTTTCGGTTCATTAATTTCCCCCTTTGTTCAACACTTAGCTAATTCGCGGCCAATCACAGTCTTAGCTTTTGTTTCTGTAAACGTAAGCTCATGGGAAAAAGTTTTTGTAAAGGAAAAAAAATACATTTTCTTACTAATAATTGTCTATTCATGTGATATATATAGATGGACTAACTATTAAGAAATCTTGCATGAAATAGCCATCTTTTTTGAAAGGTATTCTCCTAGCTACATATTAAATAAGAAAATGACCAAGCATAGCATCTCAAGATATTAAGGGAAATTGCATCAAGGCCCCAAAAAAAAAGGTAGATGTGCCCAGCCCCCCCTTAATTTTTTTTGTGTTAGGAAGCCCCCAAAAATAAAAGAATATGTGATTCAGCCCCTTTTTAGCTTTCCACATTATCAATGAGAGATTTTTTTTAAAAACCCCATTATACCATTCATCTCTTCCCCCAAAATTTGCATGTTCTCTCTCTCTCTCTCTCTCTCTCTCTCTCTCTCTCTCTCTCTCTCTCTCTCTCTCTCTCTCTCTCTCTCTCTCTCTCTCTCTCTCTCTCTCTCTCTCTCTCTCTCTCTCTCTCTCTCTCTCTCTCTCTCTCTCTCTCTCTCTCTCTCTCTCTCTCTCTCTCTCTCTCTCTCTCTCTCTCTCTCTCTCTCTCTCTCTCTCTCTCTCTCTCTCTCTCTCTCTCTCTCTCTCTCTCTCTCTCTCTCTCTCTCTCTCTCTCTCTCTCTCTCTCTCTCTCTCTCTCTCTCTCTCTCTCTCTCTCTCTCTCTCTCTCTCTCTCTCTCTCTCTCTCTCTCTCTCTCTCTCTCTCTCTCTCTCTCTCTCTCTCTCTCTCTCTCTCTCTCTCTCTCTCTCTCTCTCTCTCTCTCTCTCTCTCTCTCTCTCTCTCTCTCTCTCTCTCTCTCTCTCTCTCTCTCTCTCTCTCTCTCTCTCTCTCTCTCTCTCTCTCTCTCTCTCTCTCTCTCTCTCTCTCTCTCTCTCTCTCTCTCTCTCTCTCTCTCTCTCTCTCTCTCTCTCTCTCTCTCTCTCTCTCTCTCTCTCTCTCTCTCTCTCTCTCTCTCTCTCTCTCTCTCTCTCTCTCTCTCTCTCTCTCTCTCTCTCTCTCTCTCTCTCTCTCTCTCTCTCTCTCTCTCTCTCTCTCTCTCTCTCTCTCTCTCTCTCTCTCTCTCTCTCTCTCTCTCTCTCTCTCTCTCTCTCTCTCTCTCTCTCTCTCTCTCTCTCTCTCTCTCTCTCTCTCTCTCTCTCTCTCTCTCTCTCTCTCTCTCTCTCTCTCTCTCTCTCTCTCTCTCTCTCTCTCTCTCTCTCTCTCTCTCTCTCTCTCTCTCTCTCTCTCTCTCTCTCTCTCTCTCTCTCTCTCTCTCTCTCTCTCTCTCTCTCTCTCTCTCTCTCTCTCTCTCTCTCTCTCTCTCTCTCTCTCTCTCTCTCTCTCTCTCTCTCTCTCTCTCTCTCTCTCTCTCTCTCTCTCTCTCTCTCTCTCTCTCTCTCTCTCTCTCTCTCTCTCTCTCTCTCTCTCTCTCTCTCTCTCTCTCTCTCTCTCTCTCTCTCTCTCTCTCTCTCTCTCTCTCTCTCTCTCTCTCTCTCTCTCTCTCTCTCTCTCTCTCTCTCTCTCTCTCTCTCTCTCTCTCTCTCTCTCTCTCTCTCTCTCTCTCTCTCTCTCTCTCTCTCTCTCTCTCTCTCTCTCTCTCTCTCTCTCTCTCTCTCTCTCTCTCTCTCTCTCTCTCTCTCTCTCTCTCTCTCTCTCTCTCTCTCTCTCTCTCTCTCTCTCTCTCTCTCTCTCTCTCTCTCTCTCTCTCTCTCTCTCTCTCTCTCTCTCTCTCTCTCTCTCTCTCTCTCTCTCTCTCTCTCTCTCTCTCTCTCTCTCTCTCTCTCTCTCTCTCTCTCTCTCTCTCTCTCTCTCTCTCTCTCTCTCTCTCTCTCTCTCTCTCTCTCTCTCTCTCTCTCTCTCTCTCTCTCTCTCTCTCTCTCTCTCTCTCTCTCTCTCTCTCTCTCTCTCTCTCTCTCTCTCTCTCTCTCTCTCTCTCTCTCTCTCTCTCTCTCTCTCTCTCTCTCTCTCTCTCTCTCTCTCTCTCTCTCTCTCTCTCTCTCTCTCTCTCTCTCTCTCTCTCTCTCTCTCTCTCTCTCTCTCTCTCTCTCTCTCTCTCTCTCTCTCTCTCTCTCTCTCTCTCTCTCTCTCTCTCTCTCTCTCTCTCTCTCTCTCTCTCTCTCTCTCTCTCTCTCTCTCTCTCTCTCTCTCTCTCTCTCTCTCTCTCTCTCTCTCTCTCTCTCTCTCTCTCTCTCTCTCTCTCTCTCTCTCTCTCTCTCTCTCTCTCTCTCTCTCTCTCTCTCTCTCTCTCTCTCTCTCTCTCTCTCTCTCTCTCTCTCTCTCTCTCTCTCTCTCTCTCTCTCTCTCTCTCTCTCTCTCTCTCTCTCTCTCTCTCTCTCTCTCTCTCTCTCTCTCTCTCTCTCTCTCTCTCTCTCTCTCTCTCTCTCTCTCTCTCTCTCTCTCTCTCTCTCTCTCTCTCTCTCTCTCTCTCTCTCTCTCTCTCTCTCTCTCTCTCTCTCTCTCTCTCTCTCTCTCTCTCTCTCTCTCTCTCTCTCTCTCTCTCTCTCTCTCTCTCTCTCTCTCTCTCTCTCTCTCTCTCTCTCTCTCTCTCTCTCTCTCTCTCTCTCTCTCTCTCTCTCTCTCTCTCTCTCTCTCTCTCTCTCTCTCTCTCTCTCTCTCTCTCTCTCTCTCTCTCTCTCTCTCTCTCTCTCTCTCTCTCTCTCTCTCTCTCTCTCTCTCTCTCTCTCTCTCTCTCTCTCTCTCTCTCTCTCTCTCTCTCTCTCTCTCTCTCTCTCTCTCTCTCTCTCTCTCTCTCTCTCTCTCTCTCTCTCTCTCTCTCTCTCTCTCTCTCTCTCTCTCTCTCTCTCTCTCTCTCTCTCTCTCTCTCTCTCTCTCTCTCTCTCTCTCTCTCTCTCTCTCTCTCTCTCTCTCTCTCTCTCTCTCTCTCTCTCTCTCTCTCTCTCTCTCTCTCTCTCTCTCTCTCTCTCTCTCTCTCTCTCTCTCTCTCTCTCTCTCTCTCTCTCTCTCTCTCTCTCTCTCTCTCTCTCTCTCTCTCTCTCTCTCTCTCTCTCTCTCTCTCTCTCTCTCTCTCTCTCTCTCTCTCTCTCTCTCTCTCTCTCTCTCTCTCTCTCTCTCTCTCTCTCTATGGAATATATGGCGTAAAAATATAAGGAATGCAATAAGAACTATAAAGTTAACATTGTTAACTTTCATCTTAACATGTTAACATTCAACATAACATGTTAACTTTCACCGATCATGTTAACTTTCATTCGTATAGGTTAACTTTCATCCAAACATGTTAACTTTCATTCAGATAGGTTAACTTTCATCCAAACATGTTAACTTGCATTTGAACAGGTTGCCTAATGGATTTTCTGTTATCTTTCAAATAATCATGTAAGATTTCAATGAATCGATAAATATATGTTGTAGAGGAAAATTTACGGAATATATGATGTAAAAATACAATGAATGTAATAAGAACTATAAAGTTAACAAAGTTAACATTGTTAACTTATATCTTAACATGTTAACTTTCACGAACATGTTAACTTTCGGTGAACATGTTAACTTTCATTCGTATAGGGTAGCTTTCATCCGAACATGTTAACTTTCATTCCTATAGGTTAACTTTTATCAGAACATGTTAACTTTTAGTGAAAGTTAACATATTCTAGTAAAAGTTAACATCAAATAGTGATAGTTAATGTCTTCCTGAAAGTGAACATGAAAATCTAAAAGTTAACATTTTTAGGTGAAAGTTAACAATAAACGGAGATAGTTAACATGAAAATGAATAGCCAATATCGATAAACATGTAAGGAATATCAATTGTAAGAATGTAAGAAAGTTTTGTTATCTACGTTTAGGGTTTTATGTTAACTTTTAGGGTTTTATGCTAACTTTTAGGGTTTTGTGCTAACTTTTTTGGTTTGATTAGAAGAAGGGTGGGTTTAGTAATGAAGGGATCCAGCATAAAACCCTAAAAGTTAGCATAAAATCCTAAAAGTTAACATGAAATCCTAAAAGTTAACATAAAACCCTAAAAGTTAACATAAAACCTAAGCGTTAATATAAAACCCTAAAAGTTAGCATAAAGTCGTGATATCATAGTTTTATGTTAAATATCACAGCCTTTATGCTAACTTTTAGGGTTTCATGTTAACTTTTAGGGTTTCATGTTAACTTTTAGGTTTCATGTTAACTTTTAGGGTTTTATGCTAACTTTTAGGGTTTTATGTTAACTTTTAAGTGAACACGTTAACTTATACATGAAGTTGTTAATATAAAATATCAGAAGATAATATTATAGTTGACTTTGAAATCATTGACTGGTTTATTAATTTGCGCAGTAGTGATATTAGTCATACGCCTTTAGGAAATACTTTTACTTCAGAGAGGATCCCAAATGATTGCCCGTCTAGTGAGAGTGTAATGAGATCAGATGATATTCTCAACAACACTCCCATCATTGAGATGAAATCGAGCTATTCATGTTTATTGTTAACTATTTAAGTCTGTTTTAACTTCTAGTGACTCTACTTGATTCTTCCGTCCTCGTCTTTTATTAGATGCTCAACTTTCAATGAACATGTCAACTTTTGATGTTACTCGTTAACTTTCGTTGAACATGTTAACTTTTAACGCTTGTTGTTAACTTTCATCCGAACATGTTAACTTTTAGGGTTTCATGTTAACTTTCACCGAACATGTTAACTTTTAACGCTTGATGTTAACTTTCATCTTAACATGTTAACTTTTAGTATTTCCTATTAACTTTCTATTGAACATGTTAACTTTCATGTTAAGTATAGTTCATCATCCACATCTATTATTAATACAACTAAAATCAAGAACACAATATAAACATGCATATAAGTTTTACAATCGAGAGGCGATGGTGGGCGATGCATTCGTGAAGGAGACGGGTCATCGTGGCCGACGCCTGTGAGGATTGGAGACTTGATCGGCTAAGGAGGCCGTGAAGGAGAGAAAGGAGAAGAGGAGGAATGAACAGAGTGGAGGAAGGAGAGGAGAGGGAGGAGGAGGCGGAGTGCAGGATGCCGCTAAGATAGGCGGAGGAGAGGATGGACAGGTGGACGCCGAGAAGGTGGGCGATGCATCGTGGAAGGAGGTGGGTCATCAACCGACGCTATGAGGGATCAAGACTTGATCTCAGGGAGGCGGTGGAGGGAGGATAGGAGGAGGGACAATCAAAGTAGAGGAATGGATTTGTCTGAGCATCAAGAGTATGAGTGAGAGAAGAGAGAAAGAAAGAGAGGACGATTTGGGAAGGGCTAACGGATCAATGGAGAAAAGATGGGTTAAAGGAGAGGAGGAGGAGAGAAGAAGAGAAGAAAGGAGTAGGAGAGGAAGAGAGAAAGAGACAGAGGAGGAGGAGAGGAAGAAGAAGGCAATGGTATTAAGTGTGTGGGGTTATTTTATGGTAAAGTGTGAAAAGGTCAAACACATTAAAATACATTGATGGGGCTTTTTTGGGGCTGAACAGCAAAGGAAATAATTGGGGGGGTTTGGGCACATCTCATCATTTTTTTTGGGGCATTGACATAATTTTCCCAGATATTAAATAAGAAAATGACCAAGCATATATAGCATCTCAAGATACAAGTGTTTTGCTTGTAATAGTTATCCATAAATATAGCAACAATCATAACTGTGAATGTGTTTCAAAATAGTTCGGATTGGACGCTTGGTAGCTTGTGACAACTACCTTATATTTTATTCTCCATCACACAGAAACAAGAATAATCAATATCATTTTAGAACCCTAGCATGCTTGTTTAAGCATAATATGTTCATATAGTAGTAAATGGAAAGATTGAAAAAGCTACCGAAGAGGAATTACTGAGGGGGCTATTTAGATATTAGTCCCTCAAATATTCAATAATTACATAGTCCCTCAAACCTATAAATTTACTCTTTAGTCCCTCGAGCCCTAGGGGTCTTTCAATTTGGTCCCTCGATGACGAAAATACCCTCAGCTCATGTTCTTACAAGGGTTATTCGCAATTTGACTCACCTTTTTAAACTTTGTTTGACTCACCTTTTTAAATTTTTTATACCCCAATTTTTTTTGACACTTTGATACCCTAAAGTTTGTACCTTATTTAACTTTGATATCCCAAATATTTTTAACATTTTGATACCCGAGATTACACATTTTTAATTTTTATACCCCAAAGATTCCATATTTCTTAACTTTGATACCTCAAAATTTACTTTTTTTACTTTGATGAACTAAAATTTAGGTATCAAAGTGTCAAAAATAAAAGTTTTGGTATTAAAGTTTAAAAGTATAAATTCTGTCACAACAAATGAGTCAAAAAAAAGTTAGGGTACAAAGTTTAAAAAACTGTAAATTTAAGGATATCAAAGTATCATTAAAAAAAACTTTGAGGTATTCTAAGGTTATGTGGATACAAAAGTACTTGGCGAATTACGTGTCTGTCAATCATTACCACTGACTTTGTGGTGTGACAACTTGGGTGCTACCTTCCTTACTACTAATCCAATCTTTCATTCTCGCATGAAGCATGTCGAAATTTATTTCCACTTTATACGAGAAAAGGTTGTTTAGAAACAATTGCTAGTTCGTCACATTTCTACTATGGATCAGTGGCAGATACTCTCACGAAGCCACTCACAGACAACTGCTTCAACCAACTCCATGACAAGCTCACAGTTGTTCCACTACAACCTCGCTTGAGGGGGCCTATTGAAGATTAACCTGAATAAATAGTTAGGATCCCTCCATCAAGAGAAACTCATGTAATCTGAGTTGTTAGTAGTTGTTAGCATGAGAAGTGGTCAAGATAACAAACCTGTACATTTGAATTTTAAATTTGTATATCTCATCTATAAATATATGATGATGCCCAACGTAAAGGGCAATCTCTTCTTGATCCTTTAATATTAAAGTTAAAAAGATGTAAACTTTAGAATATTAAAGTTCAAATAACCCATTTTGAACAAGATGCGCTTTAAGAAAGAAATCATAACGAAAGAGTATTTAGTCATTAAGGGACCAAATTGCAAGACCCCTTGGGATTTGAGGGACTAATGAGCAACTTTAAATATTTGAGGGACTAATATGGAATTACTAAAAATTTGAGAGACTAATGTCTACATAACCCATTACTAAGATATATTTTCTGATAAAAGGTTATAAATTCAAGAAATATTACTAAATGCTTTCTCTTTTGTGTGAGGATTTTTTCTCTATCTCAAGAAACAAGCATTAAAACTTCTATACTCTGGGAACTGAAACTCTCACAATAAATTATGCAAGCTACAACTCTTAATTCATTTTTGAAGATTACACTTGACTTGATATTAAAGAAACATGATGTGAAGAAAGAGTGTGCAATTAAACTCCTACAGCTCGATATTTTTAGTATCTTCTATGAATGAGAGGTCTCAGGTGCGTATTTAATAGCACATGGGCCATATATATTAACTAACACCAACCGATAACAATTAACTAAATTCAGATAGATTCATGTGCTGTATCTCAACCATCATGCTCTAGTTCAAGGTAACTAGTCAAACCCCATGAAGAACAATTTCCAACGGAAACATGAAATCACGCCATTTCCAACGGAGTACTCATTAAATTTAGGGCCCGTTAAATCTTTAATATATCTGAGATTAGTCCCTGAAATCATTTATTATGAGGCCTAACTTTTGAGTCATTAATTTTGAAACAACGTATAAGAATTGTGGACCTAATAACAATATTTTGGAGAACTGTTGAAATAACCTATAAAAATTAAGGGCCTAATAGTAAGTTCAATGATTTTAGGACCACTTTCGAAATATTTAAAGTTTTAAAGGACTATATACCCACAACTTGCAATGCTTTAGGCTAGTTATAAATGTTTGTCTAATTGTAACCAGCCTCTCAACCCACTCGATGCATACATATGACACAAAACATAGAAAAATGGCGTAATCGAATTATTAAGGGAACATAAAAAATTGTGCCGTAGTCAAATTGTCGAGGGAATGAACGATATGTTAGATTTTTGGAAATTTTCCCAAATGTGGGGGCACTTCTTTAGTTTTTCTAAGTGTGTGGTGTTCTAAAATTGTGGCTCACACAGATCAAAAGAGATGTTTTTCTTAATATATAGTAAAGTATAGATTAATGAATCCAGTTACAACTACAATCGTAAAAGAACTTCCCACTTACGGTTGATGACTTACAAACATTATGGTTATAATGCAAAATACTGCTCAAAATGAAAATCAACCCCCAACAGAAGTACAAAAAGACTTGTATTCAAAACTATTCTATGCAATTATAAAATTTTAAAATTGAATCAAACAATTGCTAACTAGGACAAATTTTGAAGAAAAAAAATCCCATTTTAATATTTAATAACAAAAGTCAACTCACTTTTAACTTATTTATAAATTTCGCCCCATTTTGGCCACATCAGCCAAAATTGGGTCGAATTTGGAAATCTTGATACGTAAAATGATCGGGGTTGTAATCCCCGTATCTTTTGCGAAACAACTAGGAAACTAAGTGAAAAAAAAGGAGCAGCACGTATACATGGATAAAAATTTAATTTGGTAGGGATTCTTGAAATTTTATTGTTTAGAAGTTTCCAATTAAGATTGATTTTTATTTGACTAGGATTCTTAAGTAACAAAAAATAAAAATAAAAGGAGCAATGACAGTAATTGATAGTTTAGTTTGGTAGAGATTCTTGAAATTTTAGAATTTTTTCGTTGATGATTAGTTTTTATCTGATTTAGATTTTAAGAGATATCCTCAATCTCATTTTTCACTTATATATCAGAAAGCGTAATAGCCAGGGATCGCAGCTCCGGTTATTTCACATTTCCAAAAACTAATTTGTCATTAAATAAAAAGTGGGTAGGTTTTCGTAATTAAATTTTAAAATTGGGTTTTTCTTCAAAATTTTTCCTTGCTAACTATTTATAATAGCAGCCACAATACAGTTGGAAAGAACTGAATATAATACCCGAAAGCCATTTAAATAAAGCGTTTATTTAAAGGAGTCCACCGTCACACAACCCAACAATGCAGTGAGATCTAAGATCCAAAATCCTTCCTCATTCTTGATGCTCTCTTTAATTTTATTAATGTTTTTTTCTTTTTCCTCTCTTTTCTCAATTGTATTTTTCTATGGCAAATTGGCAATGAGAGTCTCGGTCCCTATTCTTTTTGTCCTCTCATCATGTGCAACTCTCTTTCTTGAAGACCTTGACAATCCTTGTGGGGAAACTAATGAGAGAGCTCCTTTCCCCAAAATTGAATAAGAATAAAATTTCTAAAAGCATGATGTTAATGGGTCGGGTCTGATTCGGACGTAACTGGGGGTAACGGATGCCATACTGACCAGGTATGATATTTACTGTATTTGTCTCCGTTTACTAATTTCGAATGTATATTGGATTCAGTAAGCAAAACTTAGTCAGTATTCGCCAAAATCAAGTACAGATACAAATCAAATAAGTAGAAATATGTATGGACATAAAATGGATATAAGGAAAATAAATATGATTGAATAATGTATGGGTACAATATAGAATATGTTTTAAAAACTCCTTAAATGAGAGTCCATCAATATGATAGACATATTCGAAAAGCTAAGATTAGACTGTGGACCATCAAAATTGATCTCAAATTTATAAATCTAAAATTCAAAATAATTTCAATTGCTTTATCTAAAATTCAAAATAATTTCAATTGCTTTACTTATTTATTTTTTGAAGTAAAAATAGGGCAAGATGCCCTATTCAAAAGAAATATTATATATAGAACCATGAATATACAAGGGAATACCTTAAGAAGGATGATGAACAATCGAAAGGGAAGAGGGAGAGGACCATAGCCGTCGTCTCGTCCAATCAGTCTAAGATCCAAAATCAAAACATAAGGTATAAAGTATCATGACATATGTACACATATAAACCGCTGATACACCATCAGCTAACAAAATAAAACACCACTTACAGTTAGTGTTTAAACAGAATTGTTCAAAAGACCCAAAAATAATAATAATAATAAATAAATAAAATAAAAAAAATAGATAGAGAACCAAAGCAAATTTCAGTCCCTTTGCTCGCTACCACTCAGAAGTTCATCTAGATTCTTTTCCTGTAGAATAGTTTTCAACTTTGCGGCCTTCTTGTGATGAGAGCTACCTGTCCAGAACAATATAAAATAGGCTACATTAGCTGCCAACTTGGAAGGATCTCTAATCTCATCATTAAAAACTTTTCTCTCCACAAACACCGGCACAAGGTAGGCAGAACAATGGACCAAAGCCTACGACAGTTCTTATCCCGGATAAACTCACCTTTGGAGTTCAACATATAAATAAGATCATGTTGAAAAGAAGAAAGACCCAGCATAGGTAGAAAGATAAGCCAGATAGCACGAGCATAGGAGCATTTGATGAAAAGATGGTCTGTTGTTTCTTCAACTTCCTAACATACAGGGCATAAAGGATCCCCTGTCCATCCTTTTTTGACCAAGTTGTCCTTAGTTTGCAGTTTGTTCTTAGATAACAACCAGAGGAAAATCTTAACTTTGAGAGGAATAAATGAGTCCCATATAAACCAATATAAATCATCGGTGACACCACTAAATTGAGAAGACAGTAGAGGGATTTCACAGAAAAAATGTTGCTCTTATTAAGAGGCCATGAAGGCAAGTCTTTAGCATCAGATGGAGTAAGAGCAGCTGATAAACATCCAATCAGATCAAAGACTTGTTGTTTCTCAATGTTGGAGATAGCTCTCCTAAGGACATGTTTCCAAATCCATAAGTTGCCTCGCAACATACCTTGGGAAGCCACAGGAACATTACAAGAAAAAGCAAGATTATATGCCGCAGGGTAAAGACTTGCTAGAGCGAAATTTTCTAACCATTTGTCTTCCCAAAATCTAATTCTAGATCCCTCATCTAGGTTCCATCTAACCATACTCCGCAAAGCCAAGCTAACAGAGACCACATCATACCAGAGTTTAGAGACTGATCTAGAGGATGGTGTACAAAAGAGAGGAGAGTTATGAAGAATATAAAGAGAAGAAATGGTTTTTCCAACGAAAGAGTCAAGGTTCAATACTTTCCAGACACATTTGGATAATAGAGCATAATTGAAGTTAACCAGATTAAGGACTCCTAACCACCCTTCTTTTTTAGACTTACAAACTGAGGACCATTTCACCAAAGATTTACCTTTACTTGCAGAGGAAGACCCACCCCAAAGGAAATTACGTCTCAATTTGTCGATAGATTTGATTACCCAGCTAGGTAATTTAAAGAACGACATGTAATAAAGAGGTAAAGAAGATAAAACTAAATTAACCAGGCTAAGTCTACCTCCAAATGACAGATGCTTACTTTTTTAAAGAGAGAGCTTACGAGAGAAAGAATCAAGGAGTGGTTGCCAATCTCTTTTTGTAAGAGAGCCAAGCTTAAGAAGAAGGCCAAGATATTTAAAAGGAAAAGATTCAAGGGTGCATCTCATAGAATTAGCAAAGAAAATACCTCTACCTGGATATTTGCCACAATAGAAGAGAGAGGTTTTAGCATAATTTGTATCCAGTCCTGAGATGTCCTCTAAAAGATAGAATAGCAACTTTAGGGTAGAAATGTCAGCAGAGGTTGCTCTATAGAAAATAAGAGAATCATCTGCAAATTGGAGAGTTCGGATAGAGTTAAGAGGACCCTTAAGATGGAGTTCAGATAGATCTCCAGCATCCGCACTATTATTGATCATTTTAGAGAGGACATCAGCAACCAAGATGAACAACATAGGAGAAAGGGGGTTTCCCTGTTTTAAGCCACGATAGCAAGAGAAAAAGTTAGTTGGAGAGCCATTAACCAAAATATAAGATTTGGAAGAACAGAGGATATGTTCGATCCAAGAACACCATTTAGGATCAAAACCCCTAGCCTTTAAAAGAGATAAGAGAAAAGACCAACTCACACAGTCAAAAGCTTTCATGAAGTCAATTTTGAAAATGCATATCTCTTTTCTCTTAGAGCAACAACCATGAATCATTTCACTAGCTAAAATAATAGAATCAATGGTGGATTTACCACCTTGAAAAGACGATTGGGTATGATCCACAAGAGAAGGAAGAAGAGGAGCTAATCTGTTGGTTAAGACCTTAGTAAAAATTTTAAAAAGATCATTAAGGAGACTAATAGACCTAAAATCTATAACCCAATTAGCTCCTTCAACTTTGGGGATAAGGGTGATGAAAGAATAATTGAGAGAATGAAGAGAGAAGGCATCCATATATAAACAGTTAAAAAAGGAAAAAAATCCTCTTTGATAGTTTCCTAGAAAGATTAGTAAAAGAGAATTGGAAAGCCATCAGAGCTAGCGAACTTATCTGGATGTAAAGAGAACACGGCTAGCTTAATCTCTTCATGGGAGAAAGGGTTATCCAACTAAGGAAGGGATTCCATATTGTGGGGATACATGGAGTCCCAATCAATGGTAAAAGAGGATGGAGGAGAAGCTTTGAAGAGAGAGGAAAAGAAGGATTGAAAGCCTCTCTGATATCATTCTCTGAGGAAAGGAGAGAATTGTTATGTATAAGAGAGAGAATAAAGTTCCTACGTCTATGAGTAGAAGCTGATTTATGAAAGAAAGCAGAATTAGAATCTCCTTCGTTGAGCCAGAGGGTTTTAGAATGTTGACGCCAGTAGGTTTTTTCCACCTTGGAGATATCAAAAAGTTTGGATTTAAGGTTGATCCTATGAGAGAACTCAGACTCGGTGAGGGGACGAGACTCTTCAAGATGGGATATGGCATCAATCTCAGACAATAGATTTTTCTTAAAACCTACAATGGAGCCCAAAAATATATCTTTTCCACCATTTAAGCCTTCTTATCAGAAGCTTGATTTTAGAAATTAAACGCTCAACCGGAGAACCTCTACAAACGAAAGACTGCCAACACCCCATGACAAAAGAAGAATGAGACAGCCAAGATTTCTCAAACCTAAAAAGACGGATGGGTTTAATACAAGAAGTATCCAGAATAATAGGGCAGTGATCTGAACATGCAGAAGGATAGGAGTATTGCACCAAGGCAGAAAATTTAGAGTCAAAATCAGAAGATATAAGAAAACAATCAAGTCTAGCAAGCACAGAGATACCTCTCAAGTTGGACCAAGTAAAGTTTCTACCATTTAGAGGTAAATCCATTAAAAAAAGCTTATTGATCAACCCCTGAAAATTAAGAATGTCCCGAAGAGACCTAGAACGCCCACTCCTTTCCTTAACGTTCAGGGTGACATTAAAATCACCACAAAGAACCCAAGGTAGGGTAAACATACTACGAACTCTATCAAGTTCCCACAACAGACTTCATTATCCTCTTTATCAATAGGTGCATAGACAGTAGTTACCATAAACTTTCAATTAAGAGGTTTATGGATGAGAATGACTGATATGGAGAAAATACCAATATAAGACTCTTGATAGTCGAACATAGAATCACTCAACCCAAAAGTACACCACCTCTAGAATCAGAAGCATCTAAATTAAGCCAGGATGAAATTCTATTGCTACCTAGACTTTTAAAAGTAGAGGATCGAACAGAACTAAGCTTAGATTCTTGAATACCAACCATGTCAAGATTAACAAAGGAAATACCATCTCTAACAAGTCTACATTTAACAGGATCATTAAGACCTCTAACATTCCAGGAGCCTATCTTCCTAAGTAAACAGATTGCAACTACAACCAGTCAAGGGAGAGGTAGGAAATCAAGAGATTTCCCCAGCTCTCTCCACCTCCATAGACTTAAGTTTAAGAATTCCCTCCATGGGGATTGGTTCCTTCAAACCACAATTAACAGCAGTTGTAGCAATGTCTAAAGCAGACTTATCATTTATAGGAAGAGAAATAGAAGCAGACGAAGAAGACATACCCCTCTTAGCAGAAGAACCCTGAGAACGAGAAGCTGCTAAGTGCTTGCGATATTTCTTTGCACTGATAGGCTTACTAACTAACCTTGAATGCCCAATAAGCTTCTTCTTCTTCTTTGACTTAGCAAACTGTTTGAAGCCTAGAGGGAGAGAGACAGAATTGGATCTTGCTTTGGCTGACTCATTGATTGAGTCAGAGGCTGAGTCAGACGGAAGTGTCCTAGATGGAAAGGCCTGCTGACGAGGCACATTAGATCCACCTATACCTTGGATACGCATAAATTCCTCCCATTGATTCCACTCTATAGTTAAAGGGTTGCCATTCCAGAAGACCTCAATCAGGTCAGGAACAGAATGAACAGCTGAATGCGGAGGAATAGGAGGTAGGGAGATATGCTTACTATGGAGATTATGCTGCGAATCCAAAGATTCCTTAGAAGATTCCTAAGATCCCACTGTTTTTGAATTTGCAAATTTGGTAATTACCAATTTGCCCTTCCTCCTGCCATCCTCCTCCTCCGATGCCTGAGATTTGCCAAGAACCAGGGGCGACTGAACTACTTCTTCCTCCGGCGCCTGGTCAACCCAACCAGAAGAAGATGACTCTTCACCCTCCCACTTCAGCTCGTGCTCCCGAACTTCAACCTTGTTGTCAAAATCCTTCTCTTTAACTGGCTTCCTAATTTCCTCCAAGGTAGCATAGCCTTCAAGCAAGCTATTATCAAATGGAGAGTGGCACCGAAATCGGATTTCACAAGGAATAAGCGATAAATCCCTGACTTTAAGCAGAACTTTGCAATTAGAGAAATGCGACCTAAAGACAACGTCGTTCGAACAAGTAATGCATTCGCCCACATCTTTGAACAGAACTTGAAGAAATTCCCAGTCCCATAGATGATATGGCAGATGGGAAATCCTAATCCAGGAAAGAATAGGGTCAGGGATAACCTTAAGACCCATAGATGATATGTATTTCAATTGCTTTATTGATACATATATTCGGATATTCGGATATTTAGTATCCATATTCGAATTCGTATTTTATCGAACACTAATACACATATATCCGTGGCTTTTTGTATTTTGTTTTGTATCTCTAATCCAAATTCAAAAATTTCTTGAATCCGTATTTAAGTTTCAGATTTTTCGAATATGTGATACTTTTACTAGATATATCAAACCTAATAAAGAATCAATATAAATTTAAGAATTCTTATTGCCTTTTACTAGTTTTTCTCAATTTTGACAATACTTATTTTGTTTGGATATGATTAAATAGCATTGTATTTGTAAGTATCAATTATTTTATATGAGTACTGATCAACTTATTGGTTTAGACCTTTAAAGTTTCATATGTACATGACATCCAATAACAATATATCCGTTTCTAGGATCCATAGTTAGACCCAATAAGTTATCGAATATTATTTAAGGATCCAATATGATAATTCAGACTGTTGAATTACCCAACCTTATTGCCATCTTTATATATCTATACTTGCAAATTCATTCATAATGTATAAAATGCCTCAATATTCTTTATGATTTGAATTGACAATTGCCTAAAATTAAGAAATATCTTTAAATGTCCAACCAAGCATGATCCCTTGTAGCCATGTTACATGCTCTCCGCAATCATCATCGAACTATGTGGTTATAAGTCACTCAGATCCAGCTAGCAAAACTCTCCAGCTCAAAACATGCAAAATACTGCTAACCATTAAAAGAGCATCAAGACTTTGCATAATATTCAATGTGACATTGATAGATAAATTTATGCATGTCTTTTAAATGGCATGAAGTGGTCCTAGAAAATGAATGTGGGCCTTTGGCCCATGTTGTCCTACAGATAACTATGCACCCAAATTTATGATTTCTATTGGGAGGGTGAAAAAGGAGAAGGAAAAAAAAAATCTATAGGAGCTTCTATAGAAATTAGAAAATCACTGAGGGAACAAGGAAAATGTGATGTGTCTTTTGCACACATTTTAAAATAGTTTATTACACCCTATAATATTAATGAATATATTAATTTAAAATTGATAGTAAAACATGCATCATATTCTTCGATGATTCTTTCGTACAAACTAATATTGATATGTGAAGTCCATGTATTTAAAATATGAATAAGACAAGACGAAAAAGGAAACAAAAATCTTTCTTTTTCTCCTAGTTTTCCCCAAAATAGCTTGTAGATTGTTGAATGACACCTCAAACCTGGTGCCTACCTTCCCTGTATTCTAATACGAAAAGAAACGAAAGAACTACAATGAAAGCAACCATGAATCTCATGAAAAATCCTTTCCTTGCTCTAAATGAAAACCACAAGTACAATATTAACGCATGCAAGTCCAATGAGAAGCAAAGTTTCCATACTCTTTCTGTTGCTCACATAATAAAAAAACCAAACAATTGAACCATCTCCAAATGTAAATAAGACAAATCCAATAACCAAGTTTCTAGAGGTTTTGGAGAAAACCAAGATTTCATTCATCAAAATCTTCACCAATCCAAAAGGCTGTTTCAATTCTACTTTGGTTACATCTACAAAGTTTGCAAATACAAAGCCTACGCCCCTACTCGAAGCCTATTATAGAAATCAAGATGTTTTCAAGTTTACTACCATCTTGGGGCTCAAGCTTAATCTACCTCTTTCTCACAGTTTGCACAATCTTTGTCATTCTTCAATGCTACAAACTCATCCAAAAACAATTCTTCACCTCCGTTTCCCACCGAAACAATCAAATGCAGCTTCCAATAGACAACAGTCTCGATGAAACTCCATCGCACATTCAAAGCGTCGGCTTGGCTTCTACTGTTATTCATTCACTTCCAGTTATTCAATTCAAAGAGGAGATCAAGAAAGCTAAAGACCAAGAAACAGAAGATTGCGCCGTTTGCTTAGGAGAGTTTAAAGAAAATGAATGGCTGAGATTGCTACCAAACTGTGCTCATGTGTTTCATGTTTCTTGTATTGATACTTGGTTCAGAGATCACTCTACTTGCCCTCTTTGTAGAATGGGTGTTCTTTATGATATCAGTAGCTGTAGCTCTTCTCTTTCGCCTGTTGCTTTGTTGGCGAGCTTACGAAGAGAAGATCCTGGTCAAGAGAGAATGATAGGTCACCGTCTTTTGGAGGATCTGCAAGAAGGATCACAGAATTATAAGGGAGAATCCTCTATGGATGATAGAAATGTGCAGACTATAGATGTTCCTGAAAGTCACACATTAAGTAATGAGAACTCGTAACAAAGAGCTGAAAAGAGAATACACGATTCAATATTGTTCATACGATCAAATTGTTACAATTGTTCCCATTTATAGGGTAATCGTCAGAAGAAAGGAACAGATGAGAAAGAGTTTCTGTAAATTCAGTGTAATATTTTTTGAATGCATTAATGTTCTCTACCAGCATCTCTATATAAATGTCATCTGAAATGATCTCTTTTACCTCCTATCAGTTACTCAAGTCACATAAAAAATAATAAAAAGAACAAAAAATAATTAAAAAAAAAACACAAAAACAAAAGATCGCACGATATGAAATTTATGCTCATGTGTAAGGAATAGTTTTATGTCCTGCAAACTTATTTTTTGAAGTAAACATGTCCTGCAAATTAGAATATCGAACAAATAAATATGTTCCCAAGATCACAAGATAACACTTCACACCTACTTAATCATAGATGTCGAGTATCACTAATGAGACACTTGAAACATTGTCATGTGAAACTTAAGATGCGATGTATATTATTGTTAGCTTTTTAACTACAAATCTGCAGTTTTGTTTCAGTTACTTACCCCTTCAGTTTCCACCCAGGTTCATGCCAAAACACGGCGACGGCAGGCATATGCAATGCAATGATCCTATGAAAAGAAATCAATGTAATGAAGGAAACAATCTCAACACCTGAAGCAAATATCACCAACAGTACTAACGCTTTTATGCGTATAATGCAGAAAATATCCATCCAAATCATGTAAATCCTTTCTTGAACCTGATTTAAAAGTGATGTTTGCATAATGTATTCAAATGGTAGAAACACACAATTCCACTGATCCACAAATAAACAAGAACGAGGCAGGAATCGATAAACTAGGACTACGATGGTATATTGCCGCTCATGAATCCTAACTTCAATTTTCTGGATATGAAACTTGATGTGCGTAACTTAAAAAGCAGAACATGGAGAAGCAGCAGCTTCTGGTGTACAACACTTACCCTTCACAAATGACGACACTGATTTCATAACATTACATCTCGGCTTTTACACTAACAATTAAATACAACATGGACTATGGAGGCAGCATCATCCCTATAAAGTACATATACAAGCCTCCCAAAAGAATGCAACCCAGAGTTACAAATAACCTCTCAAACCCCAAAACTAGCATGAATCCTATATCCTGAAAACTGTCAACTACCAAATACCAAACCTTGTTACAAAGCCAACAAGCAGTTCTCAATCCACCCTTATGCACATTTTCCACCTCCATCAAAAGAATTCTCTTCTTGGATCCGGGTGGGGGTTTTCAGATCTCCGATAGCCCATAACGGGTGAGTGAGAACTCAACAATTTACACGGAAATAATTTACACAACCATCAAATGGAGCTGTTTAAACTAACCGATTGTGCCTAAGACCCTTGTTGAAATGAGGCTGCATCAACCGTACATACAACCCGTTCATCTGAACCAAAGAATCATGGGTTCCCTGTTCTACAATCTTGCCGCCATTAAGAACCACAATATTATCCACATGCCTCATCATCGCTACTCTATGTGCTATGAGAATGGTTGTCTTGTTTCCCATGATTAGGGTATCAAGGGCCTCTTGCACTACTCTGCTTGATTCTGATTCAATCGCTGAGCTAGCCTCGTCCAATAATAAAATGGGAGCATTCTTCAGCACAACTCGAGCAATGGCAATTCTCTGCTTCTGCCCAGGAGTCAAATCGACTCCTCTCATGCCAACATGAGTATCATAACCATGAGGAAGACTGCTGATGAAATGATGGGCATTTGCAATTCTTGCTGCTTCTTTCATCTCAGCTTCTGTTGCATTGTGCCTTGCATATATAATATTTTCTCTAATGGTTGTTGAGAAGATGATGGGATCTTGTTGTACTAGACCTGTGTGGTTCCTCAACCATCTCACGTTAAATAGCTTCAAATCCCGTCCATCTAACAAAACTTGTCCTGCTGAAGGATCGTAGAATCTCTCAATCAAGGAAATAATCGTGCTCTTTCCAGATCCTGATACACCTACAACTGCTACAGTTTGTCCTCCACTGACTTTAAGACTAAAATTGCTCAGTACATTCACCTCGGGGCGAGTTGGATAACAAAAGTCTACATTCTTGAGCTCAATGCTTCCATAGACATTGGGAGGTTTTAGGCCAGCAGTATCATCGGGATCTATCTTTGGGACTCGGTCAATAATTTCAAACACCGAAACAAGAGACTTGCGTCGCTTCAGTATGTATGGGGCAAGCCCGAAAGGTTCCACAAGCGCAAAGGTGGCAAAGGAGAATACAATGTATTCTTTGAGCGCTGTGGCTATTGTGAGATGGCCGTCCCTTACAGATACAGCAGTATACCACAGAAGAAGAGCATTACAGGCAAAGAGAAGGAATTGTGAAAAGCCAAAGGCAAAACCAATGCCCATTCCATGAATAAAGCTCTGCTTGAGTATTTTTCCGAGCTGCAATCTGTACAGTTCCATCACCTTGTTGCCTGCACAGAATGCCACAACAGTATAGATGTTTCTAACTGCATCCTCGAGGACCAAAGAAGCCTTCCTGTGCATCTCCTGAATGCCCCTTGAGAACCCAGCAAGCCACATTTTCTGCAAGTACATCATAATCATAATTCAAGACCACATGTTCTGCAATTTTTATTACTGTTATCTAATTATTATCAGTTAAAATAAATTTAACATACAGAATAAGACCAGCGAGCGCTTTCTGCATGTAGAATTGAGTATAAAGCACCCGGAATATTTAGGCATAAGTTCCCACAGATTACTAGCATGCTAACTTTCACAAGATAACCGGTAAATAACATTTGAATAAGGGGTATTGGACAACTAATGCTATACATGTCACAAAAAGCTTTAGCCCTTTACAAGACCCGCATCATGTCTGCTGTTGCATACTCAAATACGAAAATTTCACATACATATATACAGGGGATATTGGAAACGAGCTGTCACCTCATTTCTTGGGGTTCACCCCTAATCTATTTGATAGATGATTTAGTAAAATAAGCAACCGAGAGATACAATGTGGCCCAACATGTTAGTAACATCTAGCTCATTTTACTAAATGAGGTGGCAAGCGCGCGCACAAATACACACACACATATAGGCAAGGTTAATGCACATAGCGTGCAACTAAGAAGTTAACAATTATCAATAAAATTACACATTTACTGTGTATAGGTCACAATGAACAGTTTAGATCATCGACATCGAACATTAAAGTATATAAAAATAGCCATCATTTTTTTGAGGGAAACACCCACTTTTCAAGTTTTCATGAATTGCTCTCTAAACTTCTCATTTCGCTTGATAGAAACTACTCAGTGACACCCATACTCAAAAGAACCTGGATGCAAATCAACAATATTTTTAAAAAGCGAGCGCCTAGCCCGCCTAAGCCTAAGCAGTACCTAGTCCGCCCACCTAGTTCTTTAGAGCACCTAAGAAGCGTGGGTCGCTTAAGCGGATTGCATCATTTAGATCTTGGTCACGATTTCCTCCATTGCCAACTCCATGTCCTCCGACCTGCTACGGCCCTCTTCACCGACTACGAACACCTCCTTCACCTTCTCCAACCTTCAGCAAAACCACCTTCACCACCACTTAAACAAAACAAAACAAAACAAAACAAACAAACAAAAAAAAAAGAAATCCACCTAGGTCCTGTGGGGTCAAAATTGTCTATCTTAACTAGTTGCGTATAGGCGCATCCAATTAAGGTAGATAACTTTGATTTGCATATCGATCCCGTCAAATTCACCCTCCGAGAGAGGATTTTATTTTTTACGTGGGTTCATGGTTTCCAATAGACTAAAGAGTCTATTGTTAATTACCCTTTCTAAAGAAAGGAACATTCGATTAAGAGTCAACAAAGTCATCAAAATAAAAGAAAACTCATAAAGCAAGAAAGCACCATAATTTTATTTTAAAAAATAATCATATACATGGCTTAACCAGGGGCATACCCCCAGTGTACAACTTTCATGTAAAATCTTATACTAAAGATGTGACGGTTGAATTTGGATTTGGGTTTGCCTTGGAGACATGAAATGGAGTTTGGATTTTGAGTCTAGTTTAGAGACGTAGAGCTCAAGTTTGGATTTGGGATTCCAGTTTAGTAACGTAGATGTCAATTTTGGATTCGGGATTCCAGTGTAACGACGTAAAGGTCAATTTTGATTTAAGAGTTTAGTGACGTGGAGGTCGAGTTTGGTTTGGCCTAGTTTAACGACGTAGAGATCAAATTAGATTTAGCTCAGTTTCGTGACGTAGAGGTCAAATTTGAAATTTTCCTAAGCACACTCAAATTAGACATCCTCTTCCCAGTTGAATTCACCAATGCACAACTCTATAAGTTAGCAACATAGCTAGGCTTGAAATCTTGAGAATAATATCACGTAGAGGTGTTTGTGAAACTTTCAAAGATTGTAGGAACGAATCGGCCGAGAGCATATACTGCAATTTAGAAGGTGCGCATAATTCTCTTATTCCCCTTCTTTTTCTTATCAACTATCAAAATTAACTCGCATTAATCGTGCATCATGGTAGGCACAATACTTATACAAATATCTTTATAGACAATTACTAGTTCTTTTCTTCTCCTTTTCTTTTCCTTTATTTTTGATTTAGTCGCGACCCAGCGACGATTCTTTTTTTCTTTATTTTGCTTGCAATATTCGACTAACTTCTCATCTTAATGTAATTAATTTTTCTTGCTCCTTTTTTTAAAAATATATAATCACAAAATTACGACTGAGGAAACTCAAGATAAGGAGTGCGAAAACTCCGAATCATGACGATTTCTTTTCATTTTTATTCTCTTTGGCCGTGAGAACAAACACCATGGCATCTCCTCTTTTTTATGTTTATTTGGTGGGAAGATGGCTGAAAGACTTAGGCTTGAAAGGAGATGACATGAGAAAGAAACAAAGCAAGAACATCTGGTTATCGTTTTTGCTGGGAAAGAGGAGCCTTAGGCTCTGTTCTTCCGTGGAGGAATTCGGCGATTTTTTTCCTTTTTTTTGTCTCTCTTCTTTTTTTTTCCTTTCTGAGATCCCTCGAGGCTCTTATATATGATATGCTATAGGCGGTGGCTAAATTAGATGAGTATTATGATAAAATATGATTTATTGGAAAGATGATGTCAAACTCAAACTGTAAACCTCTCTTCTTTTAGCACGTCTCATAAATAGTGAATTCTAATTTAAAATCTTACTTTATATTCAACCCTATGAGATTGGATTTTTTTAACTGGGTTCTAAACTTGATTGGATGTTGTGGATAGACTTGATAAAAATCAAATTCAATGCAAACGGTTCCAATTTGTTTTTGCTCTCATCCTCTTTGGTAAGGTTAGGCTGTTGGATAAAAAAGCATCCAACATATAAGCTCTTTTATCCTCTTGTTATCACCATGTTGATATAATTTGAAGTTTAAATTTTTTTTATCGGAGCGCATTCGAGAACCAGTGTGTATCAATTCTCTGTAAGTTATCCACAACTTGCAGATACCCCCCTATAGCAATGATTTAAATTTGTTAACATGATCATAGCCAATAAAATCCAATTTAATTCCTTGTTTGTGCCGTTCGATACGAACTATTCACCCCTGCCTGCCCAAATCTCTCTTTTTATTTGAACAAAGTAGGAACTGTAGGAATCTTGTTGAATGATGAAACTATTTTGTAGCTTTTTTTTAAATGCTTCAAAAAATGACCCCCAGTGGGGTTCTTAACTGTTAGCTACACGTGAGAAGCCCACTATATACATCATGTTTTTTTATTGCTATTATGGAATTATCCACTTACATGTTTATGAGGCCTTTTTTGTTGTTGCAGGTCATGGGATTCAGTTGGAATTGATCACCCGAATTCCCCTCGCACGATCAATCGTTACGTAAAAGACGCTAATCGTGATGGTTGTTTTAAGCTCGACAGATAAGAATAGGTCAATTCTATGTTGGATGGCCGAGACAAGTACAACAGACTCTTCCTTTGTAATAACCTGCTTCCTCGGGAATATGAAAACCGTGAGCTTGTACCTCTCATTGAGAATGTTGAGGATTACACCCCATTAGTTCAAAAAGTGACTGCATCATTGTTTGAAGGAGAGAGTAAAGGAGACTGGAAATTCAGAGATCCGAGTGCTACAACCATGCAATAACCCGATCAACTTGCTAAGAAGCATAGAGTTATTAAGCAGAGAGATGGCGAAAGGGAAGGCAGAACAATGAGGCACCTCTTTTTGGATGCGCGGGACGCCAAAATACAACAAGATCAGAGGTTTCGCAGAATGGACGAGGTATATGCTCATCAAAGCACGGAACACTCTTATTAAATCTGGTACAACAAGATCAGAGGTTTTGTAGAATGGACGAGATATATGCTCATCAAAGCATGGAACACTCTTATTAAATCTGGTGTTTACAGGGCCGTGTATATCTCAGTGTTTAACTACAAAATGGCTCCCACAAAATTTTTCAAAGGCTTTGCTGCAAACTGGAATCATAAGACGAATACTTGTATCATACAAGATCGTGAGTGGACAATGACGCTGAGGGATTTACGGGTGATTTCGGCTCGCCAATTTATGGGGATTGGTATGATGAGCATGTTCCATCTAACTCAGAATTACTCGGCATGGCGGAGCCTATAGAGGAGGAATGTGAGATTTATAAATGGCCTAACTCATTGAGGAAAGTCTTCGATGCGTTTCAACAGATCATGACCAAGTCTAGGAATTCAAGTGTGGGTTTTAGCGAGTGGATCACTCATTTCATCATTGCAAATGGAGCACTTAAGAAGGGTTAGGGCGACCCAAGGAATCCCCTCGATATGGGAGACAATATGCTTGATTTTCTGGGAGACCCTAATAAAGTGGACAAGGTTACACCGCGAGGATTTGATGAGGAAACATTCTCCACTGTTTATTTCGCGTTATGGTTGAGTTCATTTGTCTTGCCTTCTGGCTCAAGATCTATAAAACCTGAAACCTTCATGATGGCTAATAAAATGGCTCAAGGAATAAAGATATCACTTGCTTCACCTACACTAGATTGCATTTATCATCGGTTGCGGGAGGTCTCAACTAGTACGGCTTCAAGTCGAAACAGCATGACTCTTCCTCTACATTACTTGTTTAGTTTCTTTGCGTATTATATCCCGAGTTTGTATACAAACTTTGCTCCAAAAAATTTGAGAATGCGTTTTGCAAAATTGGCGTTATAGCAGGGAGTATTTACGCAAATATTTCTTCCTATGACTCCTCTTTATTTTTCTTGAATACCATCGAGCAGAAGCATTGTTTTGTCATGCGACCGCTACGTGTTGGTGTGATGCAAAAGCAACGACTTCCTCGACGGTTCTTCCTTAGCAGAGCTGAATCTCAAGATGGAGTTTCTGATTAGTATCAGAACGAGTTGGCTTCCATATAAGAGTAGTTCCACCTATATTTTAGAGGCATACAACCCTCATCGCGTTGCAAATTAGTTTGGTCTTTCACAAGATACCCCAATTGACTTTCTTGGCAAATCAGATTGAATGTACCCTAAGCTTCCTTGCAAAATAATAGGTTTAATTTTTGAGAAAAGGCACCGACTCCTCTTTCGTAATGTCGGGCAATGCAAGTGATTTCCACATCACAAAAAAATATGCATTAAATATTCATATTGCCTATATAGCATACAGATCATTCATGAGAAATCGACTAGGCATTGGTAATTCTAGGCATCAAGCTAAGAGGAAACCAAAAAGCCAGGACGATTCTGACAAGAAGAATCATAAGAAGCTAAAGATTGCACCCCCTTCTTCTCATGGGAACTTAAAATCAACCGCTTCAACTCCTCGACCTCGCCGTCATCCACCACCTCTTCTAATCAATCCCGACCTAATTGACAGGTATTTCTATTTCATTGTTGTGAACTATGAGTCTATGACAATTTGATATGTTTAATCCTACCATTATAATTTATATCCCCTTTTATTTGGTATTGTTTTAATTTACCATGCTCTTTTACGTATATTGCTCATATGTCGAAAATTTCCATCTGAGTGATGTCTTTATTTGCTTCTTCTTCTTCTTTTCTTTTCTTTAATTTTTTAATGGTTGCTTCTTATAAGTTAGAAGGCTGACAAAGATATTAGTTGTTATCTGATTAACACATGTCATTTCGGAAAATATTTTCTACACAAGATATTATTAATTTGTGAGATGTCACTTTTTGCAATAAATTTTCATACAAATATTTATATTAGCATCGAGTGTGTAACATGTCATGCACGGATTTGGTATGTTGAAATCATTATTAATCTATCATCAATTATTAAGTTGTTAACTCTTTTTCACATAAATATGAACTATGTTATGCACGCATCACATGCACCAGGATACTAGTTACATTTTAACTAAACCTTGATCCATGGTTAATTGGAACTACCATGTTATCTCATAGTCTCCATATGTATATCATGGTTCTAGAAGTTAAGAACTAATCTAACATCCGCATTTTTAACAGAGGAACCATGTTTGAAAAATTCTACCATTAAGCATGCTCAGATAGGCATAGAACTAGGATGGTGAACTACTAGAAATGCTCAGTTGGATATCCCAGTCAGTTTCCAATTAGACTTGAAATTCAACTTTTAGTTTTATGAACAGAACAAAATGCCAAGTTCAGAAATGAATGAGAGATTAGTATAAGTGATTTACAATTCCTTCACTGAGATATGTGCTTCAATCCCCTCAAGGTTTTCGAATTTGAATTGTGGAACGTGACACCCAAAGAAAGATGATACTTGGAATGCAATGCACATCTGAACTAAATTAATAAGAATAAGCCGAGATTATAGGGCCTTGTGTAAGGATAGTTCAATGCAAGATGGATCAATACAAAAACAAGTCAACAAACAGATAACTCAATAATGTCCAAAAGATCACAGTGCACATGAGCATATTTGTATAATGTATAGTGAATACCTGTGCTATAGCGGAAACCATAAGCACGGGTATTGTTGCCAATGCAACAAGTGCAACTCGCCATTCCAGCAACATCCCAATACCTAGGGCTACAAGAACTGCTGCAGTGTCCTGTATAAATATAGAAAGTCGATTGCTGAAAGCAGCACGCACAAATGTTGCATCATTTGCCAAACGCATGGATAATGTGTCTGCACCGTTCTCTTCTTCATCAAACCATCCAACCTCATTACGCAGCATCGCTGAAAGTTACAAGTGATCAGATAAAATCAATCTACACTGCAGTAACATGATATGCTACAAATATGTGAAAGTACAACTGCCAAGAAAAAATCTCACATCATTACCTGAAAACATCATCCTTCGTACTCGCTCAGTCATCTTCTCCCCCATTATACCAAAATAGAAGTGCTGCAGAAAGTTAGCAAGCACAGTGATAAAACCCATGCATGCTATGATCAAGCACCATCTATTCACTTCATCACGTATATCCTCGATATCAAGTCTATAATATGCTGATACTATAAGCGCAATAGTGTAAGCAAGGAGCGGATTAAATGAACCAAAAATAGCAGCACCGGTACTCCCCAGAAGTGCATAAAGCCATTCTGCAAAACTGAGCTGTGCAAGCCTCCAAAATGATGGTGGCTTTTGGTGCTGTGAGTCCTTTGCCTTCCTCTGTTTAACAGGGAAGTCGTCAAATTGATTAAGGGGGCGACTAAAGGTTTTTGAATGGGATCGTTCATTTTCCGGATCAGATGTCAAAAGTGGTGAAATAGGTGATTCTGGATCAGAATTATTTGAAGTTTGCCGATGTAAAGCATGAACATCAATTTTGGGTAGCTCAGGCAATTTCATTTCAAAACTATCTTGCCTTTTGATAGATGGTGCTCTTTCTACGACCACCAAGGGCATCCCATTTTCCACCATTTGCTCAGAAGGTGGGCTTTGAACATTTGGTGACTCATGAGAGCTGTAATTAGCATCTGACTGCTGAAATGCATGAAATCCATGTTTCCTCTGGAGGGAGGGTGACTTTGCCATCTTGGGAGAAGATGGATCTTGAAAGCTATGACTTGCTGATGAATCCTTCTCAACCTGAAAAGCTGACGGCTCTTTGTAATTCTTGATAGGCGTCCTGAAAATGTTTGAGAAATGGTTTTATCGATAGAAATTTCAGGGTGCAATTTGTATTGGCCTAGTTTCTGTACACCTATTCAGGCATGTATATATACATGCTCGGGTCATGTTAAACTGTTTCTACTATTATTATCAATGATCTAAATGGTTTTCTAATTTTCTTTTTATGTTTAAATATAATCTTACATAAAAATCATGCCAGCAAACCAGACGCGGTATAGCACAAATGTGGATTATACAAGGACCACATGCTGTAAGATCCAACTAACAGAAGTCCAAAATAGCATTTCAGCCAAAGATCTGTAGAGGATAACGCATGCAAAGATAATGCAGTTAATGATCTGTAAAAGGTAGTGCATGCCACAAAGGTTTCTAATTCAACAGTAAGACACAAAGACAACACATGCAAAGATAAATATTTAAAGTGCAAATGGAATCATGTGGAATCATATCGAGATCAGAGAACCTAATCAAGTCAAACCACACACTTGAGAAGGCACTTGGTAGAGAACAAGGACTATACAGATAAGATGCGAATATGGAACTTTATGGAGGCAACAGTAAAGAAATGGAGGTGCATCCTTTGGCAAGTTTACCTTTTGGGGAGCTTTGCTGCTTCCTCACATCTGAGAAGTTCTGCATAAAGGCCATCCAGTGTCAGCAATTCATCATGTGTACCCATTTCAACAAGTTGGCCCTCCTCCATAACAGCTATATAATCAGCATTGCGAATAAGGCCAAGTTGCCGAGCTATAATTATAGTTGATCGTCCCAACATTAGTATATCTAATGCCTCTTGAACAGCTTTTTCTGCCTCGAAGTCTAGCCCACCAGTGACCTCATCAAGTAAAAGAATAGATGGACCTGAAAGAACAGCTCGAGCAACAGAAAGCTTTATTTTCTGTTCTTCTGTCAGAGCTAAGCCAGCCCTGCCAACCTGAGATGCATTATATTAGATATGCATGGAAAGGATTAAAAGATGGAATATGAAACACAGTGACACAGTGGATAATTTGAAAATGTGCACTCTACCTGGGTATCATATCCTTTTTCCAATGAGCTGATAAATGTATGTGCATGTGCTGTTTTCGCAGCCTCCTCTATCTGATCAAACGTAGTAGATCTTCCATAAGCAATGTTCTCTCTGATGCTCAAACTTAATAATGCTGGCTCTTGAGTCACCAGACCTATTTGACTCCGTAACCATTCTAGCTTCAAGTTCTTTATATTCTCTCCATCCAAAAGGACCTCCCCTGCACCAAAAGACAAGAAAAAAACCATTCAGTTAATCATACCATCTAGACTTCAACAATCAAAATGACATGTACACAAAAGAGAAGCAGATGGTGAATGTACCCAATGTGGGATCATAGAAACGCTCCATAAGAGGAATTATACTGCTTTTCCCAGAACCATTCCTGCCAACAAGTGCCACAGTTTTTCTAGCAGGTACAGTTAGGTAGAAACCACTCAGTATGGGAATTTCAGGACGAGATAGGTAGCTGAAGTATACATTCCGAAATTCAATGTTTCCTTGTACTGAAACTAAGGTATTTCCGTCCTGATTCACATTGGATGTTGAACGACTTATCATCTCATACAGTCTATAAGCAGCAATTCTTCCTTGCTCGAATGAATAGAAGTTTGTGGCAGCTTGATTTAATCCACTGCAAATAATATAAAAATGTAAGCAAGAAGAATGTACAGTGGTACAAATTATAATCTTAAGAAGTCAAAGATGCTTACAGGCCACTCAAAATCACTGCAAATAGCGCTGTGATAATTTCACCACCATTAGCTTTACCATGTGAAATC
>CM022705.1:14753354-14843354 GCA_012295165.1 Asparagus setaceus
GTTCGCCAGAAGCTCCCATATAAAATTATTGGAACATATTGCCATGAATGTAGTTTTTACGAAAGCACCAACATGTTGATCTTGTCCATGCGAAAATGAGACAACATTCAGGATCTAATATAGTAGCTTGAGAAAAAAAGAACATACTAAGAAAATGAAGAAGTAGGAAGACCATTTAATCAAAATCAACCAATCAAACAATAGAAACAATAAACGTATGGCAGAGATGAGATGTGCATGCAGGAATCGCATGGATACTGGAAGGAATGACTGTAAGAAATAAAAGGTTTTGAAGTGGCATATAGAAAAATGATGTGACCAAGTCAAGATCAAGTAAAAATTCAAGAAAAATTGTTAAGTACAGGGCTGAATAGACGATAAGAACCATGGCGATTGTGATAATAACAAATTGAGGAAAAAAACCCATAGGTCATGACAACCACAAACACCTGCAGAGATGAGTTATGATAAGAAAAATATAACTCTGGATAGTGAGAGGGGCAATCCAAGGCTGGTTTCTAAAAACACAAAATTTAACAAGCAGTACAACATAATTACGTCCGTAGTAACTAGTAACTACCTGAATTGTTTGGCAACTTCTACGAAAAGGCACCACATAAGTAAATTCAGCCTCAGAGGTTGAAACATGCTTAAGCTAGTTTTGAATCTTCTTTACAAATGTATTTTTCATAAAAATAAAAATTCTCATAAATTCCTAATAATAGATAACTGGAGAAATTTAAAATGTCAAAAGCAAGAAATTCAACGATAATTTCCCAGGAAGTCTACCCCAAAGTTTAACCCTTTTCTTTCCCAAAAAATCCTCAAAATCTAAACCTCACCGTCTTGAGCTTCTAACCAACTCACCATCATCCCCATGCATGGGCCAATTCAAATGTTGTGAACTTGTGGGTTCAGCAAATTGATCGTTGTCCCAAAGAATTCATGTATATAATTAGTTGAGAAAGAGAGGATCATTCGTGTAACAGAAAATGAACTCCCGATTTCAATATAAAGTTGTGAAGTTTAATTAGTTCTTGGTTTTGCAGATAGTTTGCTTGTGAGTTAATAGGGATTTTTTATGTTTATTTGTGTTTCTAGAGGACAAGCGCATTCATTGAGAGTTTTTACTTGAGTTCCCATAGTTGTTGTACTTGATTTGCAAAGCGGGGCAAGATAAATTTCCTGCAACCTAAGTTTAGAAAAACCTAAAGCAGTACAAACAAGAAATTTAGCACTGAACCCTGCCTTAAAGTTTATTAAACCTTTTCTTTACAGAAAATCCCCCAAAATCTGAAACTCACCTCCTTAAACTTGTAATACAACTCATCACTATCCTCGTGCATCGGCAAATCAGAACATTGGGATTGTGAATCCAACAAACTCGATCACCCTCCTAGCAAAATTTATGTATATGATTGGTTGAGAAAGAGTATCATTTGTGTAAGAGAAATTGTTGTTGGTCGGAAAAAGTTAAAGAGAAAGTGGAGAAAAGTATTGTATTAGTTTCTTTTACTGAAGAAAGACTAACAACCTCTCTCTCCTCAATCGCTCCTATCGGTTGATCCGATTTACATAAGAAGGAAGGATGATTCGATCCTCCCTTTTGTTTAATGTCGGGTTCGTCGGTAACGGTGGGAGTTTGATCCTTGTATCCCGTTGACGATCCGAACGCCTATCCTCGTTGGAACTTCGATGGAACTCTTAGGAGTTGTGAAGAACTTGCGATCAAGTTTGTAACTCTAAATGAGTTCTTAGATCTCCAAGCCGATCTCTCCTCTCTCCAAAAAGCTTAAGCCTAAGCTCTTGAAAAACTCCAAAAGAACCGAAGGTTGATAGCTCCTCCGGTGCCCCAAAATCCGATCCCTTCTTCAGCTGATTTTTCAGCTATTTATAGAGGCTTAAGGAGTGTAACTGACCCCTTAGAATGAGGATTCGTGGCCCTCAAATCGCGAAAAACGATTTTGAAACCGTTTAGATCGTGTTTGAACGAGTTAGAACGCGAGCTCCGCGTTCTTGAACGACCTCCGCGTCTCTGGCTTATCTCTGGCTTAGAACTGGGACGTGGGGGTTGAGACCCGCGTTTTAAGCTTTGAACGTGGCCGTGAGCTCCGCGTTTTGAGCTTTGAACGCGGCCCTGAGGTCCGCGTTTTGAGCTTGGACGCAATGCTAAGCTCCATGGTTTGTTCTAAAGAAATTGTTCTCTTGTAATCTCTTGGTTGGATCTCATAAGGATTGTCAAGTTGTAATTCCTGTGTTTTAGAGTCAGTGAATCGTAACCCTATTATGTTATCGTGGAAGCCTTCTGATTGTAACTTCGTTCGGCCGTATTTAGTGGATTGTAGCTTATCAGTAATATTTTTTTTTTTTGACAGCCTACAATTGTGCCCCTGGTTTCAATATAAAATTGCAAAGTTTAATTAGTTCCTGGTTTCTTAGAAAGCTCACTTGTGGGTTGTTAGTAATTATCTTGTAATTTGTAATATGTTGGGAAGTAGGGTGTGATAAATTTCCTCCCACCTGAGTTCAGTAAAACCTAAAGCTCTACAAAAACAAGACAACGATCATTTGTTGACTTTATGACATTATGTATATGTTAGCTGAAAGATTTATGCATATGATTAGTTGAAAGAGAGGGATAAGTTGAGTAACAGAAACTGTACTCATGGTTTCAATATAGCATTTATGAAGTTTAATTAGTTCTTGATTTCTCAGAAAGTTCGCTTGTGTATTGTTAGTTATTATTCGTGGTATATTGGGAAGAGGGGAGTGAGAAATTTCCAGCCACCTCAGTTCAGTAAAACCTAAATCTCCAAAAAACAAGACATTGAGCACCGCACAAAGAAATATATGACATCATGTATATGATTACTTGAGAGATGTATGTATATGACTATTTGAGAGAGAATGGTGTAATAGAAAATACTCCTAGTGTTAATATAAAATTGTGTAGTTTAATTAGTTCCTTGTATCCTGGAAAGTTCGGCAAATTTCCAGCGACCTGAGTTCAGCTACAAAACAAGACATTGGGCACTAGAAATTTATGACATTATGCACATGACTAGTTACTTAGTTGAGAGATTTACATGATAGAAATTGGACGCCTAATTTCAATATCAAATTGTGAACTTTACTTAATTTCCCATTTCTTTTGGGTTGTCAGTCATTGTTCCTCGTGTTTTGGAGTGTGTATGTGACGAATTTCCTGCGATTTGAGTTCAGTAAAACCTAAAGCTCTATATAAAAAAAAAGCAGTAAAGATTAAAATTCCACAAAAGCCTCAAAACTCACCTCCTTGAACTTATAAAACAACTGATCACTATCCCCATGTATCGGCGAACCCGACCGCTGAGAGTCCAGCAAGTTGATCGCCCGCCCGAAGAAATGCAAGTACACCACCAGCGCCATCCCGTGCGCCGCCGCCGCAACCGAACCCACGGCCATCAGCGCCCAATCGAGCCCGTCAGCGCAAGCGAACAGCCTCGAGAACGGCACCGCCGCCGGCGGAGGCTCGATCTCCTCGGCCTCGTCGGCGTCCTCCTCGTCCTCCACCTGCACAGCCTCGACGCCGGAGTCCATGTACGGCGACGGCGACTCCGGCGGCTCCGAGACCTCAGAGACTGGGGTTAGGGGCTGTACATGTGGTGGGGACCACCCGAAGAGGCTGCGGGAGACCATCGTGTTAGGAGCTCCGGCGATCTCAAAACCCTAAACCCTAGAAATTCATCGGAGTTTTGAGGAGGGAAGAGGATCTATGGGGTCTTTTGAGGAGAGAGAAGAGGGCGTGGCTTTTGGAGCACGCGACTTGGTAAAGAGGAAGGAGAATTTTGTAATTTTTTGCTCGACGACAAAAAGGAGTGTGATTTTGCAGACACAGCCTTTTACTTTGTGAATTTGTGGGAGAGGAATTAAGGAATGTTTTGTAGAGATTCTATTTTAGGAAAGGTTAATCTTGAATTTTGAGATGAGATACCATTTTCCTTCGTTAGCTTGTCTGGTTTAGCTTGGTCGGGGAGTGCCTCCATAAAGATACTTAAATATTAGGAAGATTTTAGAAAGATTAGATTATTTGAGGGAAATAAATGTACGGCGAATTATTAAATAATATGTGTTGATGTATATAATCACAGTCACTAACCTCGAGCGAGTTTAGTTCTTAAGAGAGTGGAGTCCGCTTTCTCTCCTAAAGCCCAGCGACGCTGACTCCAGCCAAAGGGTTCGCCTACAACAAAAGAAGGACCTGCGGAAGAGGCGGAGTTGGGATCTCCGGTGGTTCCTCCGACGGTCAAGTTAGCGAAGTGGGAGATAGTTTAATGGAGCAGGAATTCACACTGGGAAGATTGCTTACCCTGTTAGTTGTGGCTGTCCTGCTGGACTCGGCTGCTGTGGCGATCTTGTAAGCTTCCGCTTCTTCCATGTTCATGTAAGCATGGGCTTTGGACATCAAGTGCTCGTAGCTCCTGATGGGCTTCTTGTTGAGGGCTTTGGACAGGTCGCCAAGTCGCAGCCCCGCCACCAGAGCCGCCATAGCGACTCGGCTTCCTTGGTCTTCGACCTCTAGCCTCTTCGCCTGAAACCTCTTAATGTAGGCTCTGAGGCTCTCGCCCGGCTCCTGCTTGGTTTGAATGAGCACACTGGAGGGCAGTTTGGGCTTGGCATTGGCCAAGAAGTGGTGTATGAACTGCGACTCGGTTCTCCAAAGCTGCCGATGGATTTCTTCTCCAACGAGTTCCACAAAGCTTAGCGCTTCCGTCAAAGTAGCGGGAAGCGTGGCGAATAGTCGCCTCGGTGCTTGCATCATGATCATGGTGTTGTAATAGTCTTGCACATGCTCGGATGGGTCCTCGTCGCCCGCATACTTGTCCATCGTCGGCATCTTGAACTTCTACCGGGCGCTTGTATGATGGAGTCGGTGAAGGGGTGTTCCCTCCGATGGCGTCGGCGGCCGGTATACTTGATTGTAGTCAGCCGTGCGGTGGTGGGTGGTTGGGAGTGGTGCGCGGTGAGGTCTCGAGGTCGCGGCAGCGCCTCACCACTTGGCGGGAGAAGGGCTTTCATCGGTGAGGTCAAAGGCAGGGGCGGCGCTTAGAATCTGGCGCCATGCTGGCCGCTCGGGCAGGGTGAGGTGGCGCTCCCGGTGATCCCTCCGTGACTTGTCAAGGTGGGGAGTCTCCGAACGGATCTACCTCTGGCGCAATGGCACGCCTGAAGCGTGGAATGGCGGCCGGCGGAAGGCGTCCGCCGTTGTTGCCGATGGCGCCGCCGCTACTGTTAAGGCGGGGAGGCGAGTGAAGAGGTCACCGCAAAGCTTGGAACCGGGCATGCATGGTGGCTTGCATGGCTTGGGTGATCTTCGGTGGATTCACAGGTTGGGCACAGGTGACATAGCCCGCATGTAGGTTCCCTGACCCGGAAAGATCATCGCCGCTGGACATAGCTGCAAGAAGAAGAAAGGAGGCCCCACTCTCTTAAGAACTAAACTCGCTCGAGGTTAGTGACTGTGATTATATACATCAACAATATGTTTTAGAGAAATATGATCTATTTAAGCGTTGTGTTTTAAACAAAGACTATGAACTAAATTAACATGTTAGCTCACCATTTAGCAAAGGATGGCCTTAGTAGACAAAATACATGTATATGGCTTTCTAATTTTTCAAGTTTTGTAGCCAAATGGGCATGTTATGATATTTCTCCATGATTTATAAAAGTTTTCATTTTTATCAAAAAAGAACTAAATTAACATAAAAGTTTAAACTATTCATTTTTTCAATTTAAGTTCACCACTATTTATTAACTTTTACCGTGTAAGACTATACTCATATATGAAATTTCTGACAAAGATTGAGCTCATGCTATTTTCTCGAAATTATATAGGACAATGAAATTGTGGATTCGGAAGAACGTCATGAGTAAATAATTTAGGGCCTTACATGCGAAAATAGCCACCAGGTAACGGCCGCAGCCCTCAAATAATGTAACCAATAAGCTTTATTAGTCTAGTTATGTCATAGGGACCCATTTTTATGTAGCCACTTGCCATCGTTGTACCTATCTTGATGCAAGAGGGCCCACGAATAAAGAGGGTGAAATGTTTGGGTGCAGTCAAAAGGTTGGCAAAAAAGGAGCTTATCCTTGACTTGACCAGAGTCCTATGTTGACTAAACTTTTGCTAGACCGGTAAGAATTGAGAAAAAAGAATCGCCAAAAGTGCAGAAAAGTAGCCATATTTGTGAAATTTACAAACGAAGACATGCTCTTCTGTTTATGAGAAAAGCCAGGGTCTGGGAGAGAATTTTCCACGAGCGGGTGACCGTTTCACCTGCCAAGCTGCCTACCTGAAAACAGCTGGATCCCAACACTCATGGTAAGTTTGACCGCAACCGGATGCCGCATTTAGAGGTGTTTGGAGCGGCTTATTTTTTGGTTAAGCTAGCCTTTTTATTTTTTCTGTTTGGTAAAATACAAAATAAGTTAGTTTATATAAATCACATTTTAAAAAACTGGTATATCTCAATTTTTAAAAAACTAACTTATAAACTCACTTAAATAAGTTAAGTTTAACCAAACAAATTACTATACTACCCAAACAATTTGTATAATATTTTTATCATAAAAGTCAGCCATTAAAAGTTAAGCGTAACTTATGCCTTTAAAAACAAGTCTTCCCAAACACCCTCTCATTAATAACAAAGGGTTATTTGCATATACACTCCTTACTTCATGGGTATTTACAAATATACCCTCTAAATCTCAATATTTACAAACTACCCCTCAAGTCATCACTTTTAGAATAATCACTGCATAAAGCAATTAATCATCAACTTTGATAAACTAATTTGTAATCAGAATATAAAAATTATCAACAAAATAGTCAATTTTTAGTACTAAGTTGATGATTTGTTGATTGTAGGGTATTCTTTTAGTCCTAAATTGATGATTTGAAGGGCGGTTTGTAAATTCTAAGATTAGAGAGTATTGTTATAAATATTCATGATTTAAGGGGTATATATATGCAAATAACCCATTAGCAAATTGTAAACATTTTAACATTTTATTTACATACAGTAATTTATTTCAAGAAAACCTATCTTCTCATAATACTCTGCTTTCTTCAATTCCTAAAGTACTAGTATTCAACCCGTGCAAAGCACGGGTGAATTTGAATTTGAATTTGAAATTCAAAGAGGGCTGGCTACAATATTTTGGGCCCATAGAAGTTTACTGTAGCTGCTACAGTCTATTTTTAATTTACTGTAGAAGAGGAATATGAGATTAATTGTTTATGTTATTGTAGCAGCTACAGAACTATTAGAGGTTTTGCTTTTATATGAAAAGTAGTTGATTAGTAAACCCTATTTTTGTGTGGAATACAATTTATGGAGTTTTCCATAGTTTTCTTCAACTAGTGGGTTTTTGGTTTGTTTTGCTCAAAATCAGCCAGAAAACTATCATGAAAAGCAACTCTTTCTCATTCATCAGTTCGGAGAGAACTCAAAAAATAGGAAGCCACCACTTCATGAAAATGAGACAGAATTAGTTTTAGCCTATAATCGATGCCTCAATAGTAGTGCTTTATTATTTAATTATTATTTTTATGTTCCCTACCCATTTCTGCTAAAAAACTCGGAAATGAGTTTTCATATATTAGCTAACGTTTATTAACATTTTAAAAAATATTTCCTGAAACTAAAAGTGTAACAAAAAATATTAGAAATTTTTCTGACCCATTTTAACGGATTTTTATAGTATTAGATGTCTGTATTTGTTGTGGGTAAATAGAAACTAGAAATACTTAATTTATACAGGACTGCAAGAATATTAATGAGTAGAAGTGAGAAACGATTTCTTTTACAAATTTCACTTCATCTAAAGCTACAAAACTTAATTTAATAGCATTTAAGTTCATTTGGAATTTATGTATGCTAATCCAGCTACAAACTTAATATGGTCATTTTATGGAAAGTCCTACGTTCAAGTTAGAATTACAATCTTTAAAGAAAAGTCATATTCTTGCATTAGGTATACGTAGGCCTGTCCAAACAGTAGTCGGGCATGGGGTACGGACCGAACCGATGGGCCGAGGGCGGGCAGTTTGGGTTTTATTTTTGCTTAAAATTAACTTTTTGTAAAAAATAAAATTTCAAGAGTAATTAAAAATAAAATATCTGAAATTTTGATAAAAATCAATCATACTAAGTATTCACTAAGTAGTAGAAAATTATATTCTATTAGTATATAGTTATATATGATATGTAAGTATATATAAGTATACATTAATAACCATATTATACTATAATTATATATAGTATACATTAGAAATATATATGTAAGTATATATTCGACAATATACACTTAAAATATATATAAGTATACATTAATGATCATTGTATACTATAATAATGTTATATATATATATATATATATATATATATATATATATATATATATATATATATATATATATATATATATATATATATATATATATATCAATGCTCTATAAACTTAAGTTGATAGGGAGGAGTGTCCACCAATTTTATATCCATTGATCTTGCCTTGAGATCCGTGAAATTAAGATGCACACAAATCTCAAAGTGGGCTTTATATCTTTCACGGATCCCAAAGCAAGATGAGTGGATAAAAAGTTGGTGCACCACTATTCATTATGAACTTAAGTTCATAGAGCATTGTTTATATATATATATATATATATATATATATATATATATATATATATATATATATATATATATATATATATATGAGGAATATGGAGAAACTTGGTGCCAAGTTCTTGGCGATGATGTGGCACAATTCTAGTCCACACATTCAGGGAGGAGAGAGAGAATTAATTTTTAAAGTTACATGTGTGGGCTAGAATTGTCCACATCACTACCAAGTTCCTTTGAGGAACTTGGTACCAAGTTTTTCCATTTTTCACTATATATATATATATATATATCAATGCTCCTATAAACTTAAGTTGATAAGGAGGAGTGTCCACCAACTTTTATATCCATTGATCTTGCCTTGAGATCCGTGAAATTAAGATGCACACAAATCTCAAAGTGGGCTTTATATCTTTCATGGATCCCAAGACAACATTAATGGATAGAAAGTTGGTGGATGACTACTCCCTATCAACTTAAGTTTATAGAGTCTTGCTCATATTGAGCAAGGCTCTATAAACTTAAGTTGATAGGGAGGAGTGTCCACCATTTTATATCCATTGATCTTGCCTTGAGATCCGGTGAAATCAAGATGCACACAAATCTCAAAGTGGGCTTTATATCTTTCATGGATCCCAAGACAACATTAATGGATAGAAAGTTGGTGGATGACTACTCTATCAACTTAAGTTTATAGGAGCCTATATATATATATATATATATATATATATATATATATATATATATATATATATATATATATATATATATATATATATATATATATATATATATATCAATGCTCTATAAACTTAAGTTGATAAGGAGGAGTGTCCACCAACTTTATATCCATTGATCTTGCCTTGAGATTTGTGATGCACAAATCTCAAAGTGGCCTTTTATATCTTTCACGGATCCCAAAGCAAGATGAGTGGTTAGAAAAGTTAGTGCACCACTATTCATTATGAACTTAAGTTTATAGGAGCCTATATATATATATATATATATATATATATATATATATATATATATATATATATATATATATATATATATATATATATATATATATATATATATATATATATATATATATATATATATATATATCAATGCTCTATAAACTTAAGTTGATAGGAGGAGTGTCCACCAACTTTATATCCATTGATCTTGCCTTGAGATCCGTGAAATCAAGATGCACACAAATCTCAAAGTGGGCTTTATATCTTTCACGGATCCCAAGGCAACATCAATTGATAGAAAAGTTGGTGGATGACTATTCCTATCAACTTAAGTTTATAGGAGCTATATATATATATATCAATGCTCTATAAACTTAAGTTGATAGGGAGGAGTGTCCACCAACTTTATATCCATTGATCTTGCCTTGAGATCCGGTGAAATTAAGATGCACACAAATCTCAAAGTGGGCTTTATATCTTTCATGGATCCCAAGACAACATTAATGGATAGAAAAGTTGGTGGATGACTACTCCCTATCAACTTAAGTTTATAGGAGTCTTCTCATATTGAGCAAGGCTCTATAAACTTAAGTTGATAGGGAGGAGTGTCCACCAATTTTATATCCATTGATCTTGCCTTGAGATCCGGTGAAATCAAGATGCACACAAATCTCAAAGTGGGCTTTATATCTTCACGGATCCCAAGGCAACATCAATTGATAGAAAAGTTGGTGGATGACTATTCCTATCAACTTAAGTTTATAGGAGCCTATATATATATATATATATATATATATATATATATATATATATATATATATATATATATATATATATATATATATATATATATATATATAGCAAGGCTCCTATAAACTTAAGTTGATAAGGAGGAGTGTCCACCAACTTTATATCCATTGATCTTGCCTTGAGATTTGTGATGCACAAATCTCAAAGTGGCCTTTTATATCTTTCACGGATCCCAAGGCAACATCAATGGATAGAAAAGTTGGTGGATGACTATTCCCTATCAACTTAAGTTTATAGGAGCCTATATATATATATATATATATATATATATATATATATATATATATATATATATATATATATATATATATATATATATATATATATATATATATATATATATATATATATATATATATATAGAGCTCTATAAACTTAAGTTGATAGGAGGAGTGTCCACTAACTTTTATATCCATTGATCTTGCCTTGAGATCCGTGAAATCAAGATGCACACAAATCTCAAAGTGGGCTTTATATCTTTCACGGATCCCAAGGCAACATCAATGGATAGAAAAGTTGGTGGATGACTATTCCTATCAACTTAAGTTTATAGGAGCATATATATATAGCAAGGCTCTATAAACTTAAGTTGATAGGAGGAGTGTCCACTAACTTTTATATCCATTGATCTTGCCTTGAGATCCGGTGAAATCAAGATGCACACAAATCTCAAAGTGGGCTTTATATCTTCACGGATCCCAAGGCAACATCAATGGATAGAAAATTTGGTGGATGACTATTCCCTATCAACTTAAGTTTATAGGAGCCTTATATATATATATATATATATATATATATATATATATATATATATATATATATATATATATATATATATATATATATATATATATATATAAATATGTTATTGTTACTAATATATTAACTTTTATTAATAATTAATACATTTTCTTTTTATAATATAATATTATTATATTATATTAAGTATATTATTATATGCATTATTAAATAATGGTATTAAACATAGCATTGATATATTGGGAAACTAATGTTATAATGTAATATATTAAATAATATTATATTATATTATAATACTTAAATATTATTTTCAAATATTAATATTATTATTACATAACATGTTAAAATTTTTAAATATATTATATAATATATTATTCAAACATTAATGATATATTTTATTAATTAAATAATATAATTTAATATTGTATTATATTATGTAGTGAATATATTATATTATATTAAATATATTATAAATACACTATATTAGACATTATCTAAACATGATTGAAACTCAAAACACAACACCAAACTTAAAACACCGTTTGGTATTTTGAAATAAGAGTAGTGTTTTTAGTTTTTGATATTGTAGCCTCACAAAAACACCATGATTTTTCGACACATGGTATTTTATTTTTGGCAAAAATACCATGAAAACACTAAAAATACTAAAACATCATGATATCCAAACGCTACCTTATTTTTTTAATTGACAGTACTAGAATATATTAATATTTAATCTTTTATTCTTAGAAGAGTTATTATTTTATTATTATATTATATTATATTAAATATATTATATAATATATTATTCAAACATTAATGATATATTTTATTAATTAAATAATATAATTTAATATTGTATTATATTATGTAGTGAATATATTATATTATATTATATTATATTATATTATATTATATTATATTATATTCTGTAACAGATATAATATATTTTTATTTTATTATTATATTATATTATAATACTTAAATATTATTTTCAAATATTAATATTATTTTATATATAAATATGTTATTGTTACTAATATATTAACTTTTATTAATAATTAATACATTTTCTTTTTATAATATAATATAATATTATTATATTATGATATTGTTATTATTATTATATTAATATTCGTTATAGTATATGTAATTTATCATTAATAAGTTATTTACTTTATAAAATATAATTATATTGTTATTATTTTATAATGTAATAAATTATTACTTATTATATAATATATTATGAATATATTAATATTTAATCTTTTATTCTTAGAAGAGTTATTATTTTATTATTAATATTATTATTACATAACATGTTAAAATTTTTAAATATATTATATAATATATTATTCAAACATTAATGATATATTTTATTAATTAAATAATATAATAAAATAGTTTTTATATAATTCAATATTATATCGTTACTATAGGATTATTTATTATTAAAAATTATTATCTATTGTTTTATCAATATATTTTCTTTTATTATTATTTACTATTATTTTAATAAATAATATGTATAATAGTATTTAAACTATAATTATTATATTATATTAAGTATATTATTATATGCATTATTAAATAATGGTATTAAACATAGAATTGATATATTAGGAAACTAATATAATAATTTAATATATTAAATAATATTATATTATATTATATTATATTCTGTAACAGATATAATATATTTTTATTTTATTATTATATTTTTATTAATATATTTAATTTATTATTATTTACTATTAATATAATATATAATAGTATTTAAAATATAATTATTATATTATATTAGCTATAATATTATAATAATTATTAATTAATTGTATTAAACATAGCATTGATATATTGGGAAACTAATGTTATAATGTAATATATTAAATAATATAATTTAATATTGTATTATATTATGTAGTGAATATATTATATTAAATATATTATAAATACACTATATTAGACATTATCTAAACATGATTGAAACTCAAAACACAACACCAAACTTAAAACACCGTTTTGGTATTTTGAAATAAGAGTAGTGTTTTTAGTTTTTGATATTGTAGCCTCACAAAAACACCATGATTTTCGGACACATGGTATTTTATTTTTGGCAAAAATACCATGAAAACACTAAAAATACTAAAACATCATGATATCCAAACGCTACCTTATTTTTTTAATTGACAGTACTAGAATATATTAATATAGTGAACTGGTAACTTAGACCAAGGGTAACAACAATTCAAAAACATCTTAGAATGAATTTAACCTACCCTTGTCATATATTCCATGTGATGAAGAAGAGAACGATCACTGCCAACCTTAATGTTCTGTATTTTCCTTTGTTAAGAAGTGGGTCTTTTAAAGACCAAAAGCCCAATATACGTGACATGAAGAATAAAAAAAAATATAGGATATTTTTTTATAGGGATTTTTCATGGAAACCACCTAATAAATAGGGTGATTATATAGAAAATTTAATTTATATCAAAACCACCTAAAAAGTATGTTTTCCCTTTAATCAACCACTCACGCCCAATTTTTGCTGATTCTTTGACCAAACTTCCATTAATACCCTTAATGATTGGTGGGAGAAACATGTGTGACACATGCCCTCGTTACGGGTATTAATGAAAATTTGGTCAACAAGTCGAACGTCTAGCACATTTTGTAGTTAGTTATATAAAAAAGCCAAATGCCTCTCATATGTGGTGTAACAAGTTCCGAAAAATTTTGTGGAATATCAAGTGTGGGACAGATAGACACGATCTCTCACTGGAATTTTTAGTTTGAGATACCATGTTTAGTTGGTTTCCTAGAAACCAAAGAAAAGGAAATAGAGGGATGAAATCATCAAAAGATGATTTCCACCCATTTCCTAAAAAAACACATGAAATGAGTTTCTTTAAAAATGGCTCACATCATCCAATAACATGGTGACACCTCATCTCACTCCATCTCTTTTTTTAGTTTTAAAAGCGAAACAAACAAAGAAAAAGAGACTATTGTAAAAAATAAGTTTCCTATTACAGAAAGTATTTGCCTACCACGTAGGCATGAGGATTTGTGTGAACTAATAAGAGAAAGACAGTTAGAACATTCAATTTCAGTTGGTACATTTGTGATTTACAGTTTGGGTTAATTTCACATAAACTCCTGAACTTTGAGGGCTTTTGACATAACCCCCTAAACTTTATTTATCTCACATAATCCCCTAAACTTTTGGGGTTTTCACGTAATCCCCTGAACTTTGTTTATCACATAAACCCACGACTTTGAGGTGTCTCACAAAGGCCCCTAAGCTTTGAACTCTTCTCGTCGGACCTCCTATATGTAATTTGCAAATAACTAAAATATTTTTGAGAGAAAAGGTTCTAAATTTTGTCATTTGTTATTTACATGCCATGTTCCCCTCCCCTAAATTTTAGAAACGCTACCAAAGTTTAGGGTATTTTTGTGAAATAACCCTCTTTTTAACTAAATTACATTGTTTTTGTTCCTATCTTTCTCTCTGAATTCAAATTAAGGAATGTTAAGACTCAATAAGATTTTTTTTTGGGTCAATGAAAAAAATTTCCATTACCATGATCATTGAAAGCATGTACAAGTTACTCCAAGCATTCTTGTGTATTACAATTGTACTATTTCACAAAATCCATTCATCCATCTACTACACTAAATCTAACCAAATTTTAGCACTGTCCTGATGTTTACAATGAATATTGCAACACAAATAAAGTAGTTGATCATTTGGACAATGCTTTCAGCTCTTCTTCTCCCATTCCCACGTATTCTATGATTCCTCTTATGCCATAGCGCATACACAGTAGCCGAGATAGCTAGTGTTTCAATTCTCTTAGTGAAAGAGTCACCTAACAACTTTGTAGAAAACCAATTCATAAGTATGTTCCAATTACTGGTCTTGAATTGAAACCGCATCCATTCCATAATTCTATTCCAAACTAGACCGGAAAAAGGGCAACTGAAGAATAAATGCTCATGGTTTTCATTAGCCTGATCACAGAGGAAACAAGTGTTGTTTTGCAACATACCCATTCTGACCAATCTGTCTTGTGTGAGCAATCTTTGCTGGACAACGAACCACATTATGAAAGAATGCTTATGAATATTCATATTACCCCATACAGTGCCATGCCAAGGTTGTTTTTGATGATTTCCATGAACCTCATTGTAGATATTTGATGTTTTGATTTTATCACCATTACAACATCTCTGCAACTTGGTTATGACTGTTTCAACATTCCCCCATAATTGGATGGCCATATCCCTAAATTTCAAAGCTTGCTTCCAACCCCATGAATCATTCATCCTAGGTTGCACATGCTAGGTGTCTTGATGCTTTAAATTCATGTACCCATTTAATCCAAAAGGTCCTTCTTCAAGTGTATTTGCCAAATAAGTTTGAGTATACTTGCCTTATTCCAGATTACTGCTGAGTAGACACCCAAGCCACCACATTTTCTCCCCTAACATAATGACTTCCATGCTACTAAAGAGATATTTGCATAATCATGTTTGCCGCCCCACAAAAATCTTCTACAAATCTCATCCACCTTTTTCAGGACATGATTGGGCAGAACATAAGAACTGGTCCAATAGATTTGCATACTCAAAAGCACACTTTTTACTAGTTAGAGCCTGCCAGCATAAGAAAGCTTCCTAGCCTCCCAAGAATGAATCATATTTGTAATTTTCTCCACAAGAGCTCTACAATCTGCAATACTCAATCTTTTAGTTACCATGGGAAGACCAAGGTATCTAATAGGAAAAGTACCCTCCGTCAAGCTCCTAACAAATCTGGGCTTTCATATCTTTAGCAACAACCCCACACACCAAAAAAAATACAGTGCACTTTTTTGTGCATTAGCAGCTAAACCAGAGCATAAAGTAAATTTTTTAAAGCATCCTTGAAGCTTTTTCAATGATTCAATATCTCCCCTATTGAACATAAGCAGGCCATCAACAAAAATCATATGACCCAACCTGAATTTCCTACATTTAGGGTGGAATTTGAAATCATGATCTCTATGCAATTGAAGAAGTAATCTAGATAGATATTCCATGCTAAGAACAAATAGATGTGGAGATAATGGATCTCATTGTAGGGTCGAAAAAGTTTATTGATTGAATGAATGTGCTACAATCAAATTCTCTCGATTACAGAGGAAGAGAAGATTGATTCGACTTCTCTTTTAAGGTGGGTTCTCGGTGGCGATAGGATGCTTCACTCAATGCTCACGTTGAGATTGCTTCCCGTTGACGATCAGAACAGAGTTGCAGATGATCTTGAGATTGCTGATGAAGAGCTTGATCTCTTTCTCGATGCAAGTGTTGATCTCCAAAGTTCCAAAAGCCCCTTCTAATGGCTGCTCACCGCCATTTATAGGGCTTTAGCATGCTTGGCGTGCAATAATTGTGGAAATGTGGGTTAAGCGATATGGGCGTGGGCATAGCGATGCCCGACTTCGGTTCATTGGATCGTGGCAGCCGTGGCGTTGGCTTTCTTTGTTATGGCGAGCTTGAGCCGTTAGATGACGAGCTTAGCTCTTCATTGGTGGCTGAACCTTGATTGAATGGCGAAGTTCGCTACTTGGGTGAACCCGATTACGATCGAGCTTCGCGGCGTGGTGAACCTCGGTGGATGCATTTATGCATTTTGGTTTGACAAGCTTCACCGGGTGGCGAATCTCGGTGAATGAAGAGTTTCACCGCTTGGCGAACCTCGATGCGGATGAAGGGCTTCACGCTTGGCGAACCTCGACTAAATGGAGAGCTTCACGCTTGGCGAACCTCGACTAAATGGAGAGCTTCACGCTTGGCGAACCTCGACTAAATGGAGAGCTTCGCTGCTTGGCGAACCTCGTCTAAATGGAGAGCTTCGCTGCTTGGCGAACCTCGACTAAATGGAGAGCTTCGCTGCTATAGGCGAACCTCGACTAAATGGAGAGCTTCGCTGCTATAGGCGAACCTCGACTAAATGGAGAGCTTCGCTGCTATAGGCGAACCTCGTATGAAAGTCGAGCTTAAGCTAAATGGGCGAACCTCGCTTGAGAGTTGGGATTCATTGCAGTGGGCGAGCCTCGGTTAGATGGAGAGCTTCGCTACTGTAGGCGAACCTCGTATGAAAGTCGAGCTTCGCTAAATGGGCGAACCTCGCCTTAAGATTAAAGTCAAGTTTCAAGACGAATGTCGAGCCGCTCCTCTTGTGAACACGAAAGTGGAAATCACTGTTGTGGGCCGAACTTCATCGTCATCGCTATAGGCGAACCTCGACTAAATGGAAAGCCATTTGCTTGGCGAACCTCGTATGAAAGTCGAGCTTAAGCTAAATGGGCGAACCTCGGCAGACCACTGTTGTTGGCGAACCTCGGCATATGATTGTTGAGCTTCGTTTCTCGTGCGGACCTTGTGTTAAGATCGAACTCCGCTCCACGTGCGAACCTCGTATTGAGGTCGAGGCTCGCCTCTTGAGCAAGTCTCGTTTTGAAGCTTTGACAACTAGGGTGCGCGTGACCCTCGCCTAGAGAACTTTTTGACTGTCTACAGGCCTGTCTTTCCTCAGGTGGGCCTGACTCAACTCAGATGGACCCTTGAGCTCTTTTGCTCATTCCGAGTTGCTGTGTAGGGATTAAGGTAATTTTTATTGCCTACAAAACCCCCTCCAAAGTTTTCAGACCTGAATGTGGTTGAATGGAGTCTGGAACACTTTGGATATGAAGACTTGCAACATGGCCGCCGTGCAGACAGAGCGAGGAACTCGGTAAAGTTGAATTCTTCACTCGCAGCTAATGATCGCCCTCTAGGATTTTTAGCAAACCCCCAGCTATCAACGGACTTGGTATGTCTTTACCAACTGCCGTTTGAGTTGGACTAGCCATACTTTTCCCCTCAGTATGGTGAGTTTTCAAGGAGGTTCTTTTAGGCTTAACTGCTAAAATCTCTCCTCTATTTACAAACAACTAAATTGTAAACGAGCCTCAATTATGAGGATGGTGAGGTTGAAATATCGGCACATCGCTTGGTAGGCCGATGTTGGACAATAAACGTCATATTGACACATCACTTGGTAGGTCAATATTGGACAGTGAACGTCATTTATGAGAAATGGCGCACATCGAAAAGATGAAATATTGACACATCACTTGGTAGGTCAATATTGGACAGTGAACGTCATTTATGAGAAATGACGAACATCGGAAGGATGAAATGTTGACACATCACTTGGTAGGTCATTATTAGGAATAAAATCATGTGGGGATGATCGAATCGTTCAGTGACATAAAAGTATAATGATCGTGATCAAAAAGCAATCAAGTTGTTCAGTGACGTGAGAGTATAACAACATTGATTACGAACAAAATCATTTAGAGGAATGATCATGTGGGAGTAGTCAAGTCGTTCAGTGACATAGGAGTATAACGACTATGGTTGAAATAGAGGCACATCGCATGGTAGGCTACTATTCGGTAAGGGGGTTGATAGGGGTATATCTCTTGATTAACCACTATCTAACATAAAGTCACTCGCAAATACGGCGATATGGAAATGATCAGGTCGTTCAGTGACATAGAAGTGTAACGACTGTGATCGAAAAACAATCAAGTTGTTCAGTGACATAGAAGTATAACAACTATGATAGGGTAGTAGATATCGTTTGTGGTAATTTGACAAACTGGCACAACACTTGGTAGGCCACTACCAAATGACAATGTGGAATTGATCAAATCGTTCAGTGACACGGAAGTATGACGACATATGACCAAGAAGAATCCAGTTGTTCAGTAACTCGGAAGTATAACAACTATGATGGGAATAGGGGTATGACGACTTGATTGGACAACGTCATTTGCGGGAATGACGGTGCGGACTATCAGAGGTGATTGTTAACATGACAGTTATGTGGGCCCGCCATCCTGTTGACAAGGATTGGAAGGGGAGTTTGTCAAAGGTGATTGTTAACCCGACAAGAATTTGTTGCGATTGGGGCAACTTTGAGGACTCACCATCCCATTGAAGAGGATTAGTAAGTTAATTTGCCAGAGGTGTGATGTTAACATGACAGGATTGTCGTGATCAGAGCGACTTTGAGGACCTACCATCCGATTGAAGAGGATTGGTAAGTTGATTTTGCCAGAGGTGTAATGTTAACATGATAGGATTGTCGTGATCAGAGCGACTTTGAGGACCTACCATCCGATTGAAGAGGATTGGTAAGTTGATTTTGCCAGAGGTGTAATGTTAACCTGACAGTGGGAGTGGTCCCGTCATCCTATTAGAGAGGATCGACGGAGGTAACCTGGGGGGAACTATCAGAGGTGATTGTTAACATGATAGTTTTGGGGACCCGCCATCCTGTTGAGGAGGATTGGCGAAGAAATTTGGAGGAAATTAGTTATCAGATGTGACTGTTAACATGATAACTTAGTGGGAGTTTGAAAGAAGACTACGGGTAGTACTTCTTTAAAAATTTACCGTCGGATCTTTGGTCCTCGGCGATTGATGCATATAAGCATCAACGATCATCTTTGGCCGATTGTAGCCAAGTCTTCACAGTCGGTCCCATAGCTTGGTTCCGCGTTGGCGAGCTCGGCAGGTGCCATCAGGGGCTTACTTGAAAAGAGTTTTGATGAGGAAGCGGTCGCCACCACCAAAGGTATTTGGTGCGTCACCTCCTCGAAATTCAAATAGCTCTTCAACCTCCATGCGGCGAGCACGCTCTCAACTTGTTCTCCTTGGCGGGTTAAGTCTTTCCACGAGCGAGCTACGACAGCGCCCATATTAGACAGAATGTTGATGGAGAGATTATTCTGACACATCTCGATGAAGGAGGCCTCGGAAATCGATCCGCAGACGCAGCGGCGTCGGTTCACGAATCTCTTGACAAAGTTGCTTACAGATTCTTTCTTTCTCTGCTTTATAGCTAGCAGGGTTGCCATAGATACTCCTGTTATATGCCCAGTTTGTGCTCGAAAATAATAAATATGTTGTGATGGAGAGCTTTTCCCATCAAACTGCACTAGATTGAGCGGCTTGAATTTCGGAGGATATGGGACATCATCCCATTCTGCAGGGTATGGTCTAGTCACCCCCGGCTCCTTAAAACGCCCTTGGAGGTTGAGGGCATCAAGCTGCTTTTGGAAATCATGTAACTTATGATCTCGCTCTTTTGTGCGTGGGTTCGACTCTACTTCAGATGACCCAGAGTGGACATCCCGATCCTCTTCATAGCCTTCATGCTTTGATTTGGAACCTCCCTCGTCTACTTTCTTCTTGCCGACGAGCTTCTCCATCATCACTTCTAAGCGTCTGATAGACTCTTGTTGAGCAAGAATAAGAGCTTGTTGCTCTTCGATCTTCTTTGCCATCTCTTCCTCTTTATTAGCCATGAGGACGCTGGCTTGATCACTTATATCAGTGTTTGAAGGTTGAGATGTGGCAATGCCGGAGTTCTCAAATTCTTCAAAGGTACCCCCAGCCAATTGGCTATAGTCAAACGGGATTCTTTGCTCGATGCGAAGGCGGGTGCCGATGGCGGCTTGACTATTGATTAATCGCCTCGTAACCACAGGAATACTCGAGGTCGACGATTGAATTTTGTTGGGGTCTTGCTCCCGCTTCTCCCAACCATGTTAATAGTCACTCCAGGGGAATGACCACCGCGGGCCGTTTGTTTCTTATGGCGAAACCGCTTTCGTCTAGTTGACGGGTTAGATAATCGCTCAAAAACCGAAGGCTGATGTGTCGATGAACATTGGGCGCGCATCGCAGAGATGAGCTTCTCACAGCAACAATGAGATTGCATTTGACTGGCATCACGCTTGCGAGTGAGATAATCACGGAGATCAGAAGTGGGTGTACCCCCAGTTGATTCTGAAAAACGAGCCTCATATGAGAGAGACTCTTTGAATCGAGTTTGGCCAGCCTGGCGAGGTTGCCTTTTCCTTTGGTTTTGGCGAGGTTCGCCACTTGACGAGGTTCGTTGTTTGAACGAGGTTCATCTTGTTTAGAATGGACCTCATGTTGGCGAAGTTCGTTGCTTGGGCGAGGTTCATCCCTTTAGAGGGACCTCATGTTGTTGGCGAGATTAGCCACTCAAGCGAGCTCATCCTTCAAGGGGACCTCGCGTTGTGGCGAGGTTCGCCACTTGGACGAGGCTCATCCTTCAAGGGGACCTCACATTGGCGAGGTTAGCGGTAGGCGGCGTTAAGCCTTGTGGGCGTGGTTCCCGGTAGGCGACATTTGTCTTGTTTTAAATGAACCCCGATGATGGCGAGGTTCGTTGTTTGAGCGAGGTTCATCTTGTTTAGAATGGACCTCATGTTGTTGGGTAGGTTCATAATGACGAGGTTCGTCATTCTGACGCTTCCTACGACGAGATTCGTCCACTGAGCGAGCTTCGTCTTGATTTGATGACACCCCATGTCGAGGTTCATGATGACGAGGTTCATCACTTTGGCGCTTGCTATGGCGAAGTTCGTCCAGCAGGCGATGTTTGTATGGTTTTGATGGAACCTCATGTTATTGGCGAGATTCGCCACTCAGACGAGGCTCATCTCTTTTCAAGGGGACCTCACATTGTTGGCGAGGTTCGCCACTTGGACGAGGTTCGTCATGTTTCAAGCGGACTTCGTGTCGTTGTCGAGGTTCGCCACTTGGACGAGGCTCATCCCTTTGGAGGGGACCTCACATTGACGGCGAGGTTCGCCATGTGGGCGAGTTAGCGGTAGGCGGCGTTCGTCTTGTTTTGAATGAACCCTTAGATGAAGACGAGGTTCACGACTTGGGGTGCAATGACGAGGTTCGTGACGTTCCTCATCAGTTCGACCCTCAGTTCGTTTGGCCATCTTTGGACGATAGTGAAGCCCGTCCAACGAGACCAAAGCTCGAGCCCTACGGCGAGCTTGGTTCTGTCGTTGACGTTGTTTGTCACGTCGCGAAATTGGACCCTTGGCATATCCTGCCTTTCCACGAGGCGGCGAGGTTAGCGGTAGGCGGCGTTAAGCCTTGTGGGCGTGGTTCCCGGTAGGCGACATTTGTCTTGTTTTAAATGAACCCCGATGATGGCGAGGTTCGTTGTTTGAGCGAGGTTCATCTTGTTTAGAATGGACCTCATGTTGTTGGGTAGGTTCATAATGGCGAGGTTCGTCATTACGGCGCTTCCTACGACGAGATTCGGCCCACCGAGCGAAGCCGTCTTGATTTGATGACACCCCATGTCGAGGTTCATGATGGCGAGGTTCATCACTTTGGCGCTTGCTATGGCGAAGTTAGATCCAGCAGGCGATGTTTGTATGGTTTTGATGGAACCTCATGTTATTGGCGAGATTAGCCACTCGGGCGAGCTCATCTCTTTTCAAGGGGACCTCACATTGTTGGCGAGGTTAGCCACTTGGGCGAGGTTCGTCATGTTTCAAGCGGACTTCGTGTCGTTGTCGAGGTTCGCCACTTGGACGAGGCTCATCCCTTTGGAGGGACCTCACATTGGCGAGGTTAGCCATGTGGGCGAGTTAGCGGTAGGCGGCGTTCGTCTTGTTTTGAATGAACCCTTAGATGAAGACGAGGTTCACGACTTGGGGTGCAATGGCGAGGTTCGTGGCGTTCCTCATCGGTTCGACCCTCGATTCGTTTGGCCATCTTTGGGCGATAGTGAAGCCGTCCAGCGAGACCAAAGCTCGAGCCCTACGGCGAGCTTGGTTCTGTCGTTGGCGTTGTTTGTCGCGTCGCGAAATTGGACCCTTGGCATATCACGCCTTTCCACGAGGCGGCGAGGTTAGCCGCGAAGCCAAAGTTTGGCTAATGGCCTCGAGGTTGGGTTGGGCTGCTTAACCACTCACTTCTTAGCTGTTGGCTACCTTTTGGAGCCTTGTCGAGACATAGGCTGATTCTCGAATTCACTCGAGAAGATTCAACACGAGCCACGGGGCTAAAGTCTCATCTGCGACTTCGTCGACACTTGCGTGTCTTCACGGGCTAGATGCCCGGAGGAGAGGAACTCCTCATACTTACTCGATCAAACTCAAGGACCAAGGTTTGAACCTCGGTTCCAAGCGCAACCTTGTCGATTGCGCCACCACCGGTTCATCGGAATGAATGGTTGCTCCCCTTGTGGTCGCCATCTTACGTAGGGTCGAAAAAGTTTATTGATTGAATGAATGTGTTACAATCAAATTCTCGATTCTGAGAGGAAGAAGATTGATTGACTTCTCTTTTAAGGTGGGTTCTCGGTGGCGATAGGATGCTTCACTCAATGCTCACGTTGAGATTGCTTCCGTTGGCGATCGAGCGAGTTGCGGATGATCTTGAGATTGCGATGAAGAGCTTGATCTCTTTCGTGCGCAAGTGTTGATCTCCAAAGTTCTAAAAGCCCCTTCTAATGGCGCTCACCGCCATTTATAGGGCTTTAGCACGAATCGGGCGTGCAATAATTGTGGAAATGTGGGTTAGCGATATGGGCGTGGGCATAGCGATGCCCACGACTTCGGTCCGTGGTATGCGTGGCCTTCGTGGCGTTGGCTTTCTTTGTTATGGCGAGCTTGAGCCGTTAGATGACGAGCTTAGCTCTTCATTGGTAGCTGAACCTTGATTGAATGGCGAAGTTCGCTACTTGGGTGAACCGGTTTGATAACGAAGCCATTGCGTGGCGAACCTCGGTGGATGCATTTATGCATTTTGGTTTGACAAGCTTCATTTGGGTGGCGAATCTCGGTGAATGAAGAGTTTCCTTTGCTTGGCGAACCTCGATGCGGATGAAGGGCTTATTTGCTTGGCGAACCTCAAGCGAGTGCAAGGGCTTATTTGCTTGGCGAACCTCGACTAAATGGAGAGCTTCGTTGCTTGGCGAACCTCGACTAAATGGAGAGCTTCGCTGCTTGGCGAACCTCGACTAAATGGAGAGCTTCGCTGCTTGGCGAACCTCGACTAAATGGGGAGCTTCGCTGCTATAGGCGAACCTCGACTAAATGGAGAGCTTCGCTGCTATAGGCGAACCTCGACTAAATGGAGAGCTTCGCTGCTATAGGCGAACTTCGCTTGGAAGTCGAGTTTCGATGTTGTGGACGAACCTCGCTTGAGAGTTGGGATTCATTGCAGTGGGCGAGCCTCGGTTAGATGGAGAGCTTCGCTACTGTAGGCGAACCTCGTATGAAAGTCGAGCTTCGCTAAATGGGCGAACCTCGCCTTAAGATTAAAGTCAAGTTTCAAGACGAATGTCGAGCTTCGCTCCTCTTGTGAACCTGAAAGTGGAAATCAGCATTGTGGGCGAACTTCATCAGTCATCGCTATAGGCGAACCTCGACTAAATGGAGAGCTTATTTGCTATAGGCGAACCTCGACTAAATGGAGAGCTTATTTGCTTGGCGAACCTCGATGCGGATGAAGGGCTTATTTGCTTGGCGAACCTCGGCATATGATTGTTGAGCTTCGTTTATCGTGCGGACCTCGTGTTAAGATCGAACTCCGCTCCACGTGCGAACCTCGTATTGAGGTCGAGGCTCGCCTCTTGAGCAAGTCTCATTTTGAAGCTTTGACAACTAGGGTGCGCGTGACCCTCGCCTAGAGAACTTTTTGACTGTCTACAGGCCTGTCTTTCCTCAGGTGGGCCTGACTCAACTCAGATGGACCCTTGAGCTCTTTTGCTCATTCCGAGTTGCTGTGTAGGAATTAAGGCAATTTTTATTGCCTACACTCATTGCCTAAGTCCTCTCTTTCCTTCAAAGAAACTATACAAAGAACCATTAAAAATATAGAAAACTTTGAGATAGTGAGACAAACCATAATCCAATTGATTATCTTATCTGGAAAGCCTAAACCAGTTAGCATAATCCTCAGAAAATTCAAGTCAAGGGTATCATAGGCCTTCTTGATATCAATATTCACCATTGCTCTGGGGGAGATGTGCTTTCTACCTTATTGTTTCACTATTTCATGTCCAAGAAGTATTTTGCCAGAGATTAACCTCCCTTTAATGAAAGCTGATTGAGACTCACAGATCAATGCACCCATGACCTCTTGAACCCTGTTTGCAATGATTTTTGTGATCACTTTATATAGAGTATTACAGCAAGCAATAGGTCTGAAGTCAGCAGGAGTTTTTGGGCAATCAACTTTAGGTATCAGTGTTAGAGTGGTAGCATTAAGTTGCCCCAAAAGCTTGCCTGTAGTAAAAAATTCCTGAATAGCTGCAGATACATCTGTTTCAATAATATCCCAAGAACTATGATAGAAGCTTGATGAAAATCCATCAGGGCCAGGGGCCTTACCTTCAGGTATTGAAAAGAGAGCTTGTCTAATTTTAGTATCAGTGATAGGTTGAATAAGCTTAAGTTTTTTTATCATCATTCAAACAAGTACCAACATGTATAACTTTCATCTTAGGCATATTGAGACCCTCTTCCTTAGCCCCCAAAAGATTTTTGTAAAATTGTAAACGTTCCTCTATAATATCATCATAATCATCTAACTTCTGACCATTAGTCTTTTATAGAGTCATAATTTTACTATTATATCTTTTTGTTTGCATAACAGAATGGAAAAAATGAGTGCACCTGTCTCCTTCAGTCAACCAATGGACCCTAGCTTTTTGCTGATAAAAGCTTCTCTCAGCCTCTAGAAGATTAGCATATTTGGTAACCAAATATCTTTCTTGATTGATAAGGTTCTGATCTTGACACTGAAGTTGTAGGGCCTTTTAAACCTGTTCTAATTCAATTCTCAATCTAGATACTTCTTGGTTGATGTTTCCGAAATGAAGTTGACTAAGTTTCTTGAGCTCCATCTTTAACATTTTCTGCTTAGATATCACTTTGAACATTTGACATCCTTTAACATATTGATTCCAGATTTTTGCAACAATTAGGATATAATATTCATGCTTTGTCCACATATTGAAAAACCTAAACGATTTTTTCCCAAACACGCATCTTCACAGATAGTGACTAATCCAGGAGAATGATTAGAGATAGTAGATAGTAGAAAATCAACCTGACTACAAGTGAAATCATGAATCTAACTTGCATTGACCAAGGCCCTGTCAATCCTAGTCCACACCAAAATCAATGTGTTCACGATATAAAAACTTTTTAGAAGATTGATCATTTCAGTATTCTTCAAATTGGAAGATCTAGAGATACATGGATTTTTTTTCACCGTCAACAAAAAACATGCTAAAAAGGAACATTTTTAAGGAAATCTGAGAAATTAAGTAATATCAATTAAAGCTTTTATGAATGGGATTAGTGGATAAGAACACTAAGCAAACTGCAGTAATAAACCTGCAAACTTTTCTGTTCAGAATTCAGTGATCAAAGAACAATAAACATTGTGCATCACCTACATGGGGCAAACACGTGCAAAGTGTACAAAAACCCTTATCCTTTTATGTAGTTGATCGCTTAAGAAAATGAGTTCTTCACTGCCTCCCAACCTTTATGTTCACGCTATCTTTCACCAAAGCAGGTTTCTTTACTTCAGCATCCCATTGCTTTCGATTACAACAGAAGGTTGGAAAACACCATGTACCCAAGGCACTTTTTGTTATCCTCTAGCATTCCATTGCTAACAACTTTACAAATATTTTTTCCCCAAATGAAAAAACAACAAATAAATGAAACATATCAAAGTCAACTATTACCTTTACTAACACCTATACTCTAAAGAGAAAATATTCAGCACGCATTATCTTTAAGCTGAATGAATGAACTCGTATAGTCAAGATAATCATCAAATATCCATGTGAAGGCAGAGTTCACATATACGTGACTTGCTCGTGAAATATGTATGATTAAAACTAGGGTAAATTGCACATGACCCCGTTCAACTGTATCTTTAATGGCACTAAACACCTCTCAACTTATTTATTAGCACTTGGAACCCCTAAATTCATGAGGAAGGAAGGTGTAACTTACAATTTATCCTACCAAAAACTGGCAATTCAAGGGCGGGTGTTAAACAGAAAAAATGAGTAGCATCATATCATCTTCCTTAAGATCCACACTTAAAGGAAAATTAAGCTTAGACATAGTTCTAAAATGGGTAATTGTGAATAGATCCCCTACAAGATTGCCCAATTGTGAATGGAACCCTTGTAGTTCTATTTGTGCGAACAGATCCCTGAGTGAATTTTTTTTACTCTTACAATAGTCAAAAATATTTTGAGGAGGTGAATAAACCCTTACAGTTCTATCGGTGAGGATAGACCCCATTTGCTACTTTTTTTTGACTTGTAAAAGATTCGAAAAATTTACTAAGGAGGTGTATCTGTACCTAGGCCAATACTACATGGTGTCTATCTACAAAAACAGAATGATAAAGTTTTCATTCGCAATTGATCTATACTAAGAAGGTCTATTAAGGAAACAAATCATAAATTTAAGGGAAGATTACCTTTAGGCCCCAATTTCATAAAGTGAATAGGCCCAAGCCGCTTGACCTTTTCAACTTTCTTAAAAATCCTTAAAGTAGGTAAAAAATGCCAAAAATTCTCAAAATAATTCAATATACCACTTTTATATTGTATTTTTATGAAAATCTTAAAATCCCCCTCCCCCTTTCAACAATCTTTCTCTCTCCTTCCCTCTCACAAACACAATCAACTCTCTTGCCTTCACTCCCTCGACCACTCCCTCTCCGTCAATGACCTCTCCTCCGTTGTCTACGCCCTCCCCATCCTCTTCCACCGTAGGATTTGACGCAACTTCTCGATAAGGGCTTGTTAGTCGGCCTCCATGATTAGAAATAGGAGGATTGGGAACTTTGGGCTAGGGTTAGGAATAAGAGCAAATTTGCAGATTTTTGGGTTGGGGAAGAGATGAATCAATGGAGATCAAGAAGCTGGTAAAGAGGATGAATTGGATTACTTGGTCCTCGACATTCTCGCTGACGAGCTCCATATACCCCTCGACCATTCCAATGGTTTGAGATTTTTGTGAACTTTTTTAGTTTTTGTGAATTTTTATGAATTATCTTAGAATTAGGATTGCTTGTTTACTGGCTTCAATGGCTGTTGGCTTTAATTTATGTGAATTTCATTGGTAAATAGAAGTTAGTTGAGTTTAATGAGAGGTGATCTACTCAAAGGTTCATTTTCTCATATTTTGGAAGCAATTGAAACTTGAGTTAGTTTAATATTGAAAATCTTTGGCTTATTATTGGTTCTTCTATAATGTGATTATGTACAATATTAATCTCAGAGTGATGATATGAATTTTATGTAAGAAAGTAAGCTATGATATTCGAAGTTATCTTATTACTTATAAGTTAGTTGTTAAACTTATAGCTAGTTAGTAAACTTATTTGTTAATTATTAAATTTATTAGTTAGTTGTTAAACTTATTAGCTAGTTTTAAACTTTTGACATATTAACTCATAAATTTAAAACTTATGAGTTAATTGTTAAACTTATGAGATAATAACTCGAAATTTAACAACCAACTCATATGTTTAACAACTAGCTCATAAGTTTAACCACTAACTAATAAGTTTAGCAACTATCTCATAAGTTAAACATCTAACTCGAAGTTTTACAACTAGCTCACAAGTTTAATAACTAACTAATAAGTTTAACAACTATCTCATAAATTTAACAACTAACTCACAAGTTTCACAATTGACCAATAAGCTTAACCCCGTGAAAGTTACATAAATTCTAAAAAATCTAAAAAAAAATGCAAACCCTCCCACCCTACCCACCCTCCCCTCCAAAAACAGTTTTAGAAATTATAAATAATCCCAAAAAATTGCTGAAACTCCTCAAAAAAATTTAGAAATTGCAAACAACCTCAAAATTTTATAGGAACCCCTCTTAGAAAGTTTTAGAAATGGTAAATGACCCCCAAATAAATTATGAAAACCCCAGGAAGTTTTAAAAATTGCTATGACTCCCACAAAATTGCAGAAAATTTCCCAAAAACTTTTAGAAATTACAAATAACGCCATAAAAATTGTAGAGAACCCCCAAAAATAATTTTTATAAATTACAAATAACTCCCTTAAAATTGTAGAAAACCCCCTAAAAAGTTTCAAAAATTATAAATAAACACCCAAAAAATTATAGAAAAACACCCTAGAAAGTTTTTAAAGATTTTGGGTGTGCTGGTTGTTAAGCTTAACAGAAAATGGGAGAGAAGGGAGAGAGAGATAACCTGACACCAGTTATTTAATATTATTTACTGAGGAGTAAAATGGGAATTAAAAAATCTAAGTCACAAGATGAGTTGGCACCATATATTGGGGGGTTTTGGCAAGTTTTTGGCTCTTTAAGGGCTTTTTCACACGTTGAAAAAGCCAAGGGGCTTGGATGTATTTGCTTTATGAAATGGCAATTTTCCCTAAATTTAAGCTACTTTCAAATTTAAAGGAGTATCTCAGAAAAATTATAGCTATAAAGCTTTCAGTTAATAATAACGATATTGCTAAAGTTACACCTACAGTTAAGAGAGAAGAGAGGACAATGGAATAATAACACAACAAGCGAAAAAGAAATAAATTATCTAAAAATGTGTTATGCGTGTACAGACAACATGCGCCTCTAGCCACTCCAAGCCAAACATACATATGTTAAGCCCCTTTAATATTGAATTTTCTCACATTAGGCCCTAATTTTTAATTTTACATTAGAATGAAATCTTCATATGTCTAAACAACATCTTTGAATTTATTATTTCAAGAGTTTAACAATGCTGTAATAACAATTATAGTCGAAATATAATTTTAACAATTTAGGACCAGTTTGATAGTGCTAGAAGTTATTATCTAAACAAATTATATAAGTTTGTTGAAAATAGTCATCCAGATAATCATATACTCATAAGTTGCTTCTAAAAACTATTAAGTTGTTTGGTAAAGTTAAGCTTAAAATTATTATAATTAAAAATAACAAAAATAGACATAACTTTGTTGATAGTAAAGAACATAACTTTAGGATGGATAAGGTGACATTGCCAAAAACTATAAAAGATCTATATATAGTATAAAAGCTACAAAAAGCAGCGACTACATTTTACAAGCATCCTTAGTTTGCTTTCATAGTCAACACTTTAAAAGTAGATATAGTTTCAATAAAATATAACATTATTGACTACTTCTAAAAAAACAAAAATAATTTAAAAGAAGCAATAACAAACTGACCCTTAATAGATTGGGGCCTAAAAAACAAATATGAATATTTTAGAGCCTAACATAAAAATATGAAAAGCTGTAGGGTCTCATATGACAAAAACCCAATCCAAAACTGCGACAAAAACTCTACACACTCCTCTATTCTCTCGAGCTCCAGCCATGGCCGCCTGCTCCTAAAATCCCAAAACCCTAATTCCGCAGAATCCCTAAACCCTAACCCATGGATTCTTCAGCTCTAAAACCCTTCACCCATCAAAACCCTCTCCTCCCCAAAACCCTAATTTCTCTCAAAACCCCTCTCAAACCCTCACTCCCTCTCAAACACCAGCAACCCCAACCCCGCCGCCGCCGCCTCCGCTGCTCCGCCGTCCTGAAACCCGCCGCCGTCACCCTCACCGCCGCCGCCGCCCTCTTCCTCTCCCGCTTCCCCTCCCCCTCCCTCGCGTCCCCTCTCCCCATTGCCCAACCCGAAACCCTAACCCTAACCGACGACCTCCTCGATTCCGAACAAACCCTAGATTCCAATCTCGATGACCCCCATTCCCTTCGATCTCTCCTCGACGTCAAAATCAAGTCCAACGAGATCCCCGAAGCCATCTCGGTCCTCGACCGCCTCATCGAGCTTCAACCCGATGACCTTGATCTTCAATTATTAAAATCTCACCTTCTCATTCAATCCGGCGATGTGACCTCAGCTAGGCATTTCATCGAACAGGTTATCGACAAAAACCCATTTTCAGTGGAGGCTTATAATGCGCTTATAATGGCGAACCGAGAAGCCGAAGAGGGATTGGATGGGATCCTTGAGAGGATTGAGAAAGCTATGGAGATGTGCAAGAAGGCAAAGAGGAGAGAGGATTTGAGGGACTTTAAGCTGTTGAAGGCACAAGTGAAGGTTTGTGAGGGGAAGTATGAGGAGGCGATTAGGGTTTATGAGGAGTTGGTGAAGGAGGAGCCCAGGGATTTTAGGCCGTATTTATGTGAAGGGATTGTGTATAGTTTGATGATGAAGAAGGAGGAGGCGGAGAAGAAGTTTGAGAAGTATCGGAGGCTCGTGCCAAAGGGGCATCACTATAGAGGGTTTTTCGATGATAATGTGATTGCGATGAAGGTTTTCGGGCAGATGGAGGAAAATAGGAGGACATCAGGGTTGAAAGTATGAGCTTGGAGGTTTTGTATTACGAATGTGGTATGGTGTTTTTGTGTCAATGGGTTATATTTTTGTTGTTTCGACTTTGGTAGATTATCTATGATGTTATTCATGTTTGAGCATTTAGGTGATAATTTATTTATGTTACATGTTCATGTTGGTGATATGCATATCTTTTTCTTCATGTCTAATTCTTAAGCCTTATTTATTATCTTAGATGTATTTTTACTGTCAAATACAACTGGTGGGGAACAGTAGTTATGATGATGATAATATGAGTTTGGAGGCTTTTGTATTGTGAATATGGCATGAGATTTTGTTTTTTATCGGTTATGTTTTTGTTGTTTCGACTTTGGTAGATGATTGGTGATGTTATTTATGTTTGAGCATTTTGGTGACAGTGGTTTGAAATGTTCATGTTTATGTTATGATATCTTTTTGTTGATATCTAGTTTTTTTTTTAAATCTTGGATGTGTTTTTATGATTACCGTGATGGAGAATAGATTGGCCTGAAACGATTGTGGGTTGAAGATATTGAGTTTGAAGGCTTTTGTATTGCAAATGTGGCATAGTATTTTGTTTTTATCATATATTTGTTTCAACTTTGGTAGATGATTGATGATGTTGTATGTTATGGAGATAGTATTTCAGGTTATTTAGATGAAGTGTTCATGTCGATGATTTGATATCTTCTAGTTGCTATTAAATTCTCTATCGTTACCTATTCTGCTGGATATATTTTTATGATTTTCCATTATTCAAAATATGCGGCATTTCTGAATGTGAGGGTCCGATTGAAGACATGATTTCGAAGGCTTTTGTGTTGTGAGTACGAGTTTGGAGGCAACAAGGTTTTGATGTTTTGTGTTTTATCGGTTATATTTTTGTTGTTTCAACTGCGATAGATGATTATTGATGTTGTTCATGTACGTGCATTATGCAGATAGCTCTTCAGGCTATTTAGATGTCGTGCTTAGGGGTGGAAACGAACCGAATCGAATCGAATACCATGGTATTCATATTCGTATTCGGTTAATTTTCACGAATTCGAAGTCGAACACGAATTCGTGTCGAATAGGGAAAGGGTGTTCAAATTTGGTTCATTAATTAGACGAATATTTATCGAATGTTCACGAATATCTCAATAGCACACTTGTTAAGTCACAAGATCCTCAACCATGAGGTGTTGACTTCAAACTCTATGTTTGAAGTCTTTTCTTATTTATTTTCTATAATGTTTTACTCAATTGTTATTATGATATTTCAATATAAGAATTATTATAGTGTATGTTTATAAAATTATTAATATAATACTTATAAAGAGCAATATTTATAAAATTATGCACACGTAAAAGATAACACAAAATAATAATCTAGAAGTAGAAAAATATAAACGAATATTTAATGATCAAACGAATCGAATATACCTCTGGTCAAATTCTATTCGTTTATGCACCGAATACTAAAAAATATTCATTTATTATTAAATGAACTACCGAATCGAATATGACCGAATATCTGGACGAATAATAACCGAACTGTTTATTAATTATTTGGGTCGTTTCCACCCCTAGTGACTCGTGCTCATGTTGATGATATGATAGCCTCTTGTTGTTTTCTAATTCTTGAGTGTTATTTATTTTCTTGGATGCAATTTTACACCATAATGCAAATAGAGTCAAATTTTGGAGCAATATTTGTACTTCCTCAATCATGTACCCTTTTGGCAGCATGGGCACCCTCCCTTCATCAATCTCTACAAATATTCAAAGGCCATAGCCAAATGTTTTAGCAGATTAAACTTGTCAAGAGGAAGAGTTAATAGAGACAGTTGAGGTTTACAAAAAGCTAGTGAGGGAGGAGCTTACAAATCTTTTGTTGTATCTTCATAAAGTGATTTTTTTTTTTGGCAGATTGGGTAATGTGGATTAATTTGCAAATTGTTTTTTTTTTCTTTTCAAAATTAGCAGATTAGACCTGTTAAGAGGAAGTACATACAGTTAAGGTTTAGAAAAAGCTAGTGAAGAGAAGCTTATACAAATATTCTACCTAGTGAGTTTTATTTATTATTATTATTATTTGCAAAACCACTGGAAAAAAGAGTTTATTCGTAAAATTGCATAATGTGAGGGGTTCTTTGGCAAAAAAAATATTAGAAATGATTAAAGAGGATTTCATCACTTTTCTTTGTTTGGGGTTTAGTAGGAAAGCAAAGATAAGTTAGTCCTGATGAAGGTGTGGTGGGCAAAATAGAGGAAGGTGTGGTGGGCAAAATAGAGGATGATGGAGGAGCAAGATCTGAAGAGCTTAGGGCTAGCAAGCATTACTAGTACAATTGAAACCTCTGTTTTCTTCTTTCAAGCCTGTTCAGTTGATTTCTTTCTCCTTTCAGATTTTGATCAGTTACTGTTATGATTCAAAGCTTTCAGATTTTGATCAGTTACTGTTTTGATTCAAATCTCTAAGTAAGAAGTAAACACCAATTTAATCAAGGATTAACATTTTGTCTCTTAACAATTTTGTGCACATTTCGGAGACATTTTTTGGCGCATCTCCGAACTCTGCTTTAATAACTAACATTTTCGAGTTAACTATCATGGCGGGTGGCCTGGTATCACATTGTTTCTTCTGTAACATTCACTGCCGAGTCTACTGTCTCATCTAATGGAAGCTCAACCTGTCGATATGTGTTTTTTATCGGCTTGCATTTGGATGGGTAGATAAAAGTTTAGGCCATGTTTGGCAACTAAAACCGGTCTAGAATAAATCCTAGTTTGACGAGTAATCCGACAGAGTCTATACGGGTCTCGTCTGGGCAACTCCACCCCCGGTCCAGAACTAACGGATTTAGGCTAATTCTGGATTCATGACACTTTGTTGACCCTGAGATTATCAATATGAATGAGATGACATGACTGTCATCAGTCTGGTATAAAATTCCTACTTACAATGGTACAGGTAGTAAGATGCTCTTGCACCAACATATTTAGAAATCAACCTTCAGATACATGCATACAACATATTGAATCCTCACATGCATACCAACATATTTAGAAATCAACCTTCAGATACATGCATACAACATATTGAATCCTGACATGCATACATATGTAACATACTCAGAAATCAATCCCCTTAGTTATAGGATTCTTAAAAATTACAATCAGACAGAATCTCGCAGAAGGTTATGATAACAGGACAAATTCTACATGAATACTTTTGATAAGAGTGCAACTTGAAGGTACCAAATGAAAATAAAAAAGAATAACTTTTACTTTGATGGAATACTAATGGGCGACAGGAAGTATTAAGGCCTTACCCAAAAACGAAAACACCAGCAAACTGCAAACTTGCATACTGAGAATTTGATCTCATGATAATAAGTCTCATTCCATCTTTATTACCAAGCTAAGGTTAACGTGCCAGAAAGAACACAATTATCACCCACATTAATTTAGATTAGAACAAACTGATCAATCACTTATAGAAATCATACCGATTAATGTTACATCTTTCTCCTTTACCAAACAAAAATTAAAGGCCTTGCGTACATCTACATCCCAGTAAAAACATCGCTACACATACAACACAAGTGAGCTCAAATATCTCCATATTTCTTTGCTAATTCATCCAGGTGAAGCAAAGTTGGCAGGACTGAACTCTCTTACTCCACAAAAAGCTTCAGGTTTGACATAATAAATAATCATTCTCTTCTCATCTACAATGCCGCTAATTTAGCGAGGCTGCTCATTTCCAAAATCTTTACTTCATATGTATCATCAAGCTTCACAATACCGTCATTACCATCAATACCAATGAGCTTGCCGGTCAGTCCTCTTTGACCCCCGCTGGTGATTTTGATTTTATCAGATTTCTTCGGTCTCACAGGCTCTAATTCTCCTTGTAGAACCGTCACCACCTCGTCATCGCCCATTGAGCCGAGAGCAACCCTACAGGATCCATCCTGCAAAGGAAACATGGTATATAATATTAGTGCAATCATAATATTGTAACACTGGAATTGCCGACTTCAAATTTTAGGTTGGAACCTATAGATGGCTCTCTATAAGATTTTTTTTTTTTTGGGTTTTTTGTACGTATACCTCCTTAAATCATGCATAGTTGAACTATGCTCCAAATTTCAGAATTTACAAAACTACCCTTAATCATCAACTGTGGAAAAAGAAAACCCAAAACAGCGTATCATAAACTTTAATAGGCTAGTTTGTAACTGCAGTGTAAAAATATCTCAACAAAATAGTCAAAAATTTACTAGTCATATTCAACAAAGTTGATAATTTGTTGATTTGAGTTTTTCTTTCCAAAACCGATTCTTTTGGGATTGGAGGTTGGGGGTATTACAGGGTATACATCCAAAAGACTCTTTTCTCAAGGATCGGGCTTGTAAAGCATATGAGCACTTTTCAGCAAGTAAGGAGAGGACACTTACCATTGTCACCTCCCGAACAACCCCAATATGTGGATCCTCTGCCGGCCTTATGATGTTCACCAAAATATCGGGCATTACCCAGTTACCTTCCCCTTCCCCACCTGCACAAAACTCTTCATTATCAGCCCGAAGGTATGTATCTACTATACATCATTTACTAGCTAAAATTTGCACCTTGCTGGAGTCCAATTGTCTACACATTTCAAAATTCAACTGGAAATTAAACAACTTGTGATAAATTTTAATTCTTTCAGTGTAAGGAAAAAAAAGTGATTCGGAAGTTGGGTCAGAAATGGAAATGTATCCGAGAACCTAGCACCTTGATCAGTATTTACAGTGCACAAAAATACTAGGATGACGGGCATCAGCAGAGAAAATGGGGTTCAATATCCAAAACTTTTAACGTAACTGCAGTTCCTTATATAACCATCCATTGGTCATCCCCTCAAATATGTTATGGTTCTTGGTTAACCAAATCCAAGTGTTCAGACATTCTGCATAGTAGATATGTTACACCTCTTCATATTACTGAATAGCCCCGGTATTATAGTCGGGAGTTTGTGTGTTACCCCATTTTACATGACTGAAGATATCAAAAGCTCCCACAAACCCAACAAGTTTGCAACATATAAATTATACAGGTAATTTTGACAATTCCTTGACAGAGGAATTCTACCCTTAAAGTCAACTTGTAGTTGTAAGAGGTCAAGATTATATGAACACCTCAATTTCTTTCAAAAGGAATTTTGCATGAGTGGTATCAGAAACTACTGGCAATTAGCTGCATAAACAAAGTACTGAATAAATTGAGCTTAAAAACAGATATAATGATGTAAAACATAGAACAGCATGCATTTCTTCTCGCCTGGAACAGGTTCATGATGAGGCTGTCTTTCTTGCCAAAAGAAAAAGTTCATGAGTGAAATGGATGCCAAATAAGTACAATTAAAATGATACAAGATCCCACTAGCCAACGGGTTGTGAATGAAAGTGGTAATGATGGTATCCCCTATGCTTTCCTTAGCTGCTCCTGGCTATTTCCTTTTTTCTCTTTCAGATATCCACAATATTCATTTTAGGAATCATACATGTTCTTCCTGTCTTCATATATCTTTTCAGATGTGAAAACCTAGGTAACAAAAGGAAGTAACAAGCTGACTGCACAATTTGGACTGGTTTGGTGGAATTTATTGTCTTAAAGATCTTTGATGGTGTCATCTATGTTGCACTTATCATTTGTTCACTGAATGAAGATTATTTTTATAGCACAGATACACCTCTCTTCATCTTAAATTTCTGTTTACTGGTGTTATCTGTATTGCAACTATTATTTGTTTACATATGCAGACAATTTAATTAGCATAGATACACTTTTCTTCCTTGTTTCCATGTTCCATAACTTTCAGTTAGTTAATTTACTTCTGTTCATACTCATGAAAGAAAAACATGGAACTTTGCCCACGTCTGATCCTCTAAAACTTTTTTTTTCTTTTTTTCTTTTATTTATTGATATATTTTTAGGGGTGCTGCTGCTGCTGTAATAGCAACAATTATCAGAAATTATCACCTTCTTAGCATTTTCTGGATGTTCCAGTTACACAAGTCTGAGAGTAGGATAACAATTCTCAATGAAATATACAGCAAAGAAGATACTCAGTTGAAGTATACGTCAGCAATGAAATTTAATCAAGACAATTATCCATAGAAATACTATATTAAAGCAAGTAGCCGAAAAAGGTAAATAAATGCAGGCCATAGTGAGAACACTGAGAAGCATTTCAAAGAGAGACCACAAATATTTATGGGAACCGAGAATATTAAGCAGCCAAACCTATTGCCGGTGACATCATATCCAATCCCATATTTCCTGGCGTCATTGGCTGCCCGCCAGGAGTACCCGGAAGATAAGATGCAGAACTAGGCGTCATGGGCTGAATACCAGGAGTTGATGGCAGGTAAGGGCTTACAGCATTTCCTGGGAAAATAATGTATCTATAGTTATACCTTCTACACTTTTAGAAGACTATTAAAAATAGGGAACTTAAAATCCATTCATTGGAGAAAGTACCATATAGTGGACTGCCTTCTCTTGTTATCCCCGAGTCACTGTAATTGCCACCTGGAGTGTTAGCCCAACCTGAACCAGGGGTAGGTGCCTCATATGGACGGGCAGTAGGCGTTCCTGGCTGAAAGAGAAACAATGCATGCATTATTCAGGCATCCAATAAGAAGGTTATTATTGCAGGCGATTTTTTTTTAAAATCGGATACAACAACATACCTGATATTGTGGACTTGTTCCCCAAGAGCCAGGGTTTCCATCTTCCCAATTATCCCTGATTTCATATTTAAGGAGATAATTAAGCCCTATTCTTTTAAATATAACAAGAACAACAAACAACAACAGCAGCAGCAGCAGCACAAACAACTAAGCCTTTATCCCAAATTTTTGGGGTCAGCTATTAACCCTACTCTTCCACTGAGTTCTGTTAAGGGTTATCTCTCCACTAAGTTAATCATTATCTTATCCTTCCTAATAATTTCTAATCAGCTCTAAGGCCTGCCCTATTCCTTTCTCCATTATTTATAATCTTATCACTTCTCCTAATTGGTGCAATTTTGTTAGGTATAAAATCCAAAAAAAAAAAATGGGATATTAAAAAACTAATTAAGTTCTTCTGATAAGTAAGCCCTAATGGAAACATGGCATGTAATTTAAAAGAAACTTGAAGAACATGCTAAGATAAATTTATAATGGAAAACAACATTAATTCCGATAAGAGCTCAAAAACCACCTTATAGAGAACATTGGACATTAAACTAAGGTAACAAACAAAATCAAGACGACTGTAATCAGACAAAACAATGGGAACACACCTTGGTGGACTCATGGGAGCCCATGCTCGATTAACCATGGGAGTTCGCATGCCGTCATGTATAGGCGTTGCTGTAGAAAAGTAATAACACAAGAAAGAAGAAATAAATATCAATATACCACTAAACAATGCTGACTACCCTATTTCAGTCAATCATATTAAGAAAATACAGAGAAGGAAAGATATAAGTTCTGACTATATGTTGAGGCACATCAACAAGTAAAGAGCCTTGTTCCCCTTTTTCAGTGGAGGAAAAGTACAAAAAGGGTTTCCAAGAATGAATGCACATGAGATGCTTCAATAGACTCTTCTATCATGGGAATTTAAAAAGACAGGTTAACATATAACATGAAAAGCTACAGACAATATCAAGAGATGTTCAAAGGGGGGTCTGAGTTTGTAAACCCTTCATTAAGAAGTGTTGAAAAGGCTAAAATGGCTAATATGTGCATTTGTCTACGTGTGGAGGTCTGCGTCTGTGCATGTGTTTGCAGATTGGTCAGCAGAAACCAGCTTCTTGACTATCTTAACCTCTACTTTGACCCCGTACCAGACAGGGCCCAAGATCACCAAGAGATGTGCTAAGAATAATCAATAAGTGACAGAAATAATTAGGCTTCATAAATTAGAATTATTAAGTCAAAAATTATCTTAGAGAAATGCCGAGAACAAACCTCCAGGATCCCTCATTGGAGTTTGATAAGGATGCAGCGGAGTCCGTGAAGGGTGCATGGGTGTCTCACTCCCCATGCCATATCGAGGGGTCTCCCTGATAAAATGTTTAGTATTCAATTAAACTCACTGGAAAAGAATTGAAAAAAAAAAATATCAAAGCTGAGTGAAATGTATAATACCTGAATGGAGTTGAAGGAACAGCACCATCAGCAATATCATTTTTATTAACTACACGTTTAGTGAAGATGTTATTTAAATATATAGTATCAAATTGAATTTTTCCCATGTATATAGGCCTCGGTGCAGTGGGCTTACCCGTAACAACCTTCATTTGTGAATCCAATTCAACACGCACCAATATGCCTGTGACTTCTTTCACACGACCACGATATCCCTTCAAGGGGCCGGATCGAATTTTAATAGTTCTACCAACAAGAGGATCATGTCCTCTACCACCCCTAAATCCTCCGCCAACTATAAAAGTTGAGATAGGCATCATTAGACATAATTTACATGAAGAGACTACTGACCATGAAGCTAATATGGCAACTAACATAACAGAATAGCGAAACAAGTTGCTCAATGCAAATGCACATAAAGAATCAACTCTACATTAAAAACATTCACACACATACATCTTCCCGCAGGCCCTCTAGGTGGTCTTTCAGGAGAATCACGAAACGGCGATTTCAAATTCTCCAATTTTGAGTTCAAGGTGTTCAAACCCTGTATAAAAATGGGCATTAGATTGTGTTGTCAAGATAGAACTGGATAAACTAATACTGAGTTGAAGAACATTAGAGGCATACAGGTTTTTCACGGTTCTTTTGAGATCCACCAACTACTATACAGGACTGCGCTTTGACACAAATAAAACCAGCATGTTCTAGGTGATGGCGATCATAGATGAACAATATTCCTCTATGAATGTGTTCAACAGGGCCTTGCTTTCCCTAGTTAAGGATAGAAAAACAAGTAAGAAAGAGAATGTATCAAGGCATTCAGGTAAACCAGAAATATAATTGCAAATCCCACCTTACAAGGTCCCTCGAGAACTCTCACAATATCCTTAGTGGACACCAGGTTCCTTGACCGATCTTGGGCATTTGACCGTCTTTCAATTTTGCTTTTAATTTCTCGTAATTTGACAAGCGTGACCTCAGGCCTATCAGGGACACCTTTGAGTACCTATACACACTTATAATGAGCAGAAAGAAGAAAAAAAATCCACATTGAAAGCATGAAACTTTTAGTATCTAATTTACCTGGAATGCATCGTTTTCTACACGTATAATCACTCCAAAAGACATATTGCTACAGAAAAGTTCAATAGATCATAAGAGATCAACAAAACAACGGCTAGACCTGCTTTGCAGAACAAACAACCGCAATGCATATAAAATAACTTACTCCAACAGCACAAGATCGTGCAACTCATAGTCGCCAATTCTGGTGATTCCGGTGGTAACTTCAGAACTCTCTACAACATTATCTGCAAAAACTCGGATCTGCACGACAAATAAGCTAATAAGAGGCACTACACTGCCATTAAAATACAGTCTCTCTTCTGTCTCTTCTAAAGGCATCACTATCACTTACATCTTCTTTAGTGGTGTCTGATAAAATGATGAGGACATGACCCTCAACCTTCACCACCATACCAGTTGCTCCTTCTTGAACACCAGAAACCACTTTCACATGGTCCCCTGGTTTGAAATACTTGCAGAGCTCCTTTTCATTAAAAGCCAATGTTTTCTGGAAAATACAACAAACAAGTAAAGCAGTGCACCTACAAAAAGAATATATAAGGTAATTAGCAATAAGTGATCAGAGAAGAAATTACCGGTAACCCTTCCATCTTTGGTCTGATATGGACATTCTCTTCCTCTACTTTTTCAACCCAGCCCATCAGATTCTTCAGATCACCCCGAACAACTACAACTGCATCACCCTTCATAAAATGACCTTTCTTTCTGTTTGCAAATAAAGTAGACAAACTAGCCATATCACCATCAGCATCATCACCCGGCTTCCGAAATTTCTCCAGTTCATCAAAAGTAGGTTGTATGCTTTGTGAACTGATTGATTTCATGGACACCGTTTTATATAGAAATCCATCTTTGAACATCATATTATCTACCGTTTCAAAATATTCACCGGAGTCTCTATCCCTCCTGCGTTCTACACGGATATGCATTTCTCTGAGAAAAAAGAAGAAGGCACAGACGACAATTAAGTTCTCATTTCCTCAAATACCAAATTCATGTCAATTGCTGCCAGCATGAAAGAGTGGAAGTACCGTGCTTCATCAATGTTGAAAAAACGTGGTGGTGGAACAAATGCCTTCTTTCTTCCAACATCCCTACCTTCCTGGACAATACATAATTGCAACTCATAATAACTATACAATTTTGAACCGAAATTATAGGACGTAACCAACAAGCAGAAAGATGCATGTTTTCCAACTTTCAAATGCAAAAAACGCATAAGCAAAACTCTAGCTAAATAACAACTAACCACCAGCATGCAAACTAGCAAGGTTATAAATGACCAAAAAGTCTTAATGATTTATCAAATCATAACTTAAGACAGAAATGATAAGAGGGGATGGCAGAACTGAATTACTCATACCAATTTGGCTGCAAGGTTTTGTAAATCAATCCTCGGAATGAGCTTAACAGTCACCTTCTGCCGTACATTATCAACATCAACAACCTGCAAAATGAAACACAGAAAGCTTAGGGAAAGAAAACTGTGTGATCTGGAGGAAACTATACTACATGCATAAAGGATAAACCATATGATCTAAAAGAAAGTGTCAACATACATACTTTTGCAAGATCTCCTTTATAGATCCCAAGTTTCATCCGAACCCATGTGTCTCTTGCAAGATCAACTGTTTTGCTTTCCACGGAAAGTACATCAGTCATTTCCTTAATTGGCACCAACATCACCTTGGCCGAATTGAATATATTCCTTAGACCTTTGCAAGCCTGCAAATCAAAGCTGGCAGTTTAGCAAAAAAGAATAACTAACACATATCCATACATGTTACACAAGGGGGAAAAACAATTTACACACCTCTTTAACATGGGCTTCTTTGTCGGCTTCAACATATATATAATTTTTAAGGTGATCTAACGCAACTGCTGATCGGATCTGAAGTTCGGGTCTGTCTATATATTTTTGCATGAGGCAAATAGCTGTCTCACGCTCATGACCGATCTGACATGCAAAAATAAGTTGCAGAACATCAGAGGGAGGAGAAAAAGAGACTATAGCTTGAGATACTCTTTCAGAGTGAACTACGAGAATAAATTTCTTACTGCACATTTCACCATCCACAACTTTGGATCCTTTACAGATGGTAAAAGAGCTTGTTGTTCAACCTCGGTGGCCTCCTCACCATACTCTACATGACTTGATTTAGCATATCTCTCATAAACTTGCCTTTCCATCTCCTCCACATCTTCCTGATCCTCTGTCAAGAAAGTTGAAGGTCTGTGTGGTCTTCTGCCAACTTCTTCCACTCCCAAGTCAGCACCACGTCCGTCGTCTATGAAATCTACATTTTCACATGAAAGTAATTGACATTAAATGGAAAGGATAGGCGGAGATTATTGTATAACATATCTGAATTATCCACATTAGTAAACAACAGGCAAGACTACACTTTATCGTCGCACTCAGGTTGGATACATGTATCATTTTCCTCCATTCCTATCAACACTATCTCCTTATTGCACAAGCAACTGTACATTAATGCATAAACACAAAAACACACAACTTTCCGCTACATGTATCCTTAGCCACATTAGTAAACAACAGGCAGGACATTGCTTTATCCTGTGCACTCAGGTTGACGACATGTATCCTTTTCCTCGATTCAGCCCTATCAACACTATCTCCTTATTGCACAAGCAAATGTACATGAATACGCAAACACAAATACACCCACACACGCAATATGCTTGTACATGTAAATGATGACCTGGAATTTAGATGTGAGAACATGATCTAGTGAATGCAAAAAGTGATATAGCTACTTAACGATAAAACCAAACAGTATAAACTTCAATATGACCATAAATTTCTCATGTTCTGATGTTCCACAAAGGGTGAAGTATAAATCTAACTTCAATAAGAAGATGAGGAGCACATTAGATCATTCTCAATTTAAGACTAAAACACCATTCTAGATTAGACTGAACAAACATATCACCAAGAATTCCTTTACCCTTTCTAACAAAAGAATAACGTTGATGATCTATCAGCTTAAAGAGATACCGTAAAAATAGTTCTATAACTTTTTAAAATGTCAATAGCTTATGGCATATGAGGAGATATACATGAGAACTCTCAGATATACAGAGCAATAGCTACATCCGGACTCATAATTCCTTGCTGCCTTTTCCTTTTCCCTATCTTATACCTGTGTGCCATAACTAGAACTATCTACTTTGAGAGCCAAATCATAATTGAGCATAGACTTCTCAATCCAAAGTGATGGTCCCAATAATCTATATTCAGACCAATATTATATTATTAATAAAGGGGGAAAACAAAAAGAAGGGAACCAATTCTTGGTTATTAAGCAGCACTTGACCATCCCCGGTGTTAATATCCCGATTCTATCCGTTAAATTCTCAATTCTATCTCACATTATCCTCACAAAATCCTAACTTAAAGGTTTAGGTTCCTCTTTTTTTTCTTTCTATGTTACAAGGGTTCTCCTCTCTTTTTGTCTCTACACAGAATGCAAAGGACACTTTAGTCTCTCGTTATCATTCGAGAAACTTAAAGGAAATATAATATTTCCCAAATCAAAAAATATATCGAAATAGTCTGTATCTAGGAATCAAGGAAAGCTTCGAAAATGAGCAACTAAGAACTTCCTCCTCCTACTCCGATCTCCCCCAAATTCATTCTTGTTTCTTAAATTCTCAATTCTACCTCACATTGCTCTCATAAAGGTCTTTGCTTTCATTGTCTTTTCCTTTATCATATGCCATTCGGGTTCTTATTCTCTCCAAAGGCAAATTTAATCTATAACTACCATCCCAGAAACTTAGCAAGCAATGTAAAATTTCCCAACTTTAAAAGTATATAGAAACCATCAGCAATCAATGCAAAATTAGAGCATACAACTGATAAATTGTGTCACTTACAAAAGAACAAAACCCTAACCTTCAACAATCATCACTGCAGATTCAGTTAGAAACAAATCTAACCCTCCCTAACTCACTCAAGTTTCCCCCCCTTGTATGTGCAAATACTATCTAACAAAGTCCTACACTCCTAATCTCCTCAATTCAGCTCAAAAAGAAAAAAAAACAACCTAATTCATCAAAATTAACTAAAAAGACCGAAACCCTAATTTCCAACAATTATAATTGCAGATTCAGTTAGAAACAATAGAACTCCCAAACCGACTAAAATTTTTTATTCTCTGTGCATAGTCTCTAATGAAGCCCTAAATCACCAAAATTTCTTCAATTTCAGCAAATATATAAAAAAAAATTACCAAAAGAAAACAATAAAGAGCCAGAATCCCTAAATAAAAACAAAAAACTTACCGTCTTCCGCATCCTCGTCCTCCTCTTCCTCCTCGTCGGTGTCAACCTCCGCCTCGAAATCTATAAACTCAGACCCTTTCATCTTCTTCTTCTTCTTCTTCTTCCGATTCCCCCCAAAATCCTCATCATCGTCGTCGTCCTCGTCCTCTTCATCCTCGTCATCGTCTTCAACTGCGGCATCGTCGATGAAATCAGATCTGCCCCTTTTCTTCCTGCCCTTCCCTCCGTACTCCTCCTCCTCCTCTTCCTCGAGATCTTCCTCCTCCTCCTCGAACTCCTCATCGTCGTCGTCGTCCCTGCGGCCGCGAGCCATCGCTAAGGAGAGAGAAAACCCTAGAAATGAGCAAAACCCTAGAAAACCTTTGGAGATAAATTTTCCTTCGGCTTTCGGTTCGCGGAGCAGCGTCTCGCCCCAGGGGCTTTGATCGCTGCGGCCTCTCACTCTATTTATAGGATTTGAGGGTGCTGGGGAGTCGAGAGATAAGAATCGGAAAGAGGTCGGTACTGTTCGGGTCGGATGATTTGTCTACAATTGTATCCGAGACCCGCTATTTCTCCTCCTCGTTTTAGCACAAATTTTGAATTCGAGTTTTGATATGGTTTACGAGATATTATTAGGTAATTACTTTGACAGATTAGAGTATACTGTGATTGGATGCTAATGATGGTAATTTAATCTATACATATCATACTTAATCTTCACAATGGATTCACTTGTCTTGAATATGTCATTTATTTAGATGAGCTTCTTGTAAATTTTTATGACGGTACATTACACTAAACCCTCAAGAACTTTCAATGTTTTTGCAATAAACCCCCAATAACTCCCAAATTAGCATCGTTATGTGTGACATGGCTTGTGCAACCACTTGACTTAAAAAGAACAAAATACCCTTAAATTGTTAAAAACCCCTTTATAATTTTTTTTATATTTTCAACCCTAAAAATAAAAAACTCTCGTCTTTAGTCATTCGTTCTCCTCTTGCTCGCGTCCAAGTTAGGGTCTCAAACCTTTTATTTTTTCCCTGCTGAAATTCTCCTTCAAAATGACTTTTTATGTTGTTTTTTGGTTCTAACTTATGGGGTAATTTGGAAAATTGCGAAAACCTATTTGCGGGATTTCTGCAATTCCAAAAGTTATTGGAAATGTAATGTGATTTCGAAAGTTATTAGGGGTTTACAGTAAAATGCTGAAAGTTGAAGATTCAGTGTAATTTACCTTTCTAGGCTGAAAATTCAATAAACTCTCTCCATCATATATGATTATTAATAAAACCACTAATATTGTAAGGAATTTTATTCTTATAATTTATGGGCAAACATTAGCACCTAGGTATTTTTCTGGACAAACGTTCATTCTTATAATTATACTCATTAGTTTTTAAAAGCTAAAACAAAGAAAATAGAGAAGAAAAATTTGATTCCTAGATAAACTCTAATTATACTAAATTACCGGATTGATATTTTTTGTATATCACTTTTACTAGCTTGGCATTTTTTTTCTAGCTTCGGCAACATTTTAATATTTTTTTTCTAAGCCAAATGTGCAATTAGACCAAAAACATAGCTGCAGGCGAAAATAAAAGTGCTATCTTATTTGTGAGGAAAGTGCTAATGAATTATTTGGCACATTTGTATAACAATAATAACTATGCTCAAGCTTTAGGCAAGGATGTTGAGTCCACTAAAAGGAGGCAATTTTTGGAAGAAACAAGGGCGAGGTGCAATATTGCCTCCAAGTATAGTGAAGAGAAAGTTTTGAAGGCGAAAAGCTTCTAGGAAGAAATAGGTTTTACGGGTCAGAAAAAAAATCGAAACGTCACCGGAGCTAGAATAAATATCATAACTAATATGATAAGTGTAAAAAAAATACCAATATGATAATTTAGCCTCTTCTTTCTATCATTAACCTAAGATTTTTCGTCCCGACATCTGCCAACACATATGAAGAACCATACTCCATTAGAAAGTTTTCATCAGTGACCATAGATGGTGAGATGGTTTTTTTTTTTTTTTTGTTAAACATTTTAGATGGGAGGATTTCTTGAAAAATAGAGTTCAAATGAACAAAAATTCTTGTAATTTACAACACTTTTATAGTATTAGATGCGATGAAATTCCAATGCATAATACTGGCCTGATTTAAATCATATACTAGATAAAGTTTGAGCAATAGAGTTAATTTTACAAACCCCGCTGAAAACTTTGGGATTTTTACACATAACTCCCCTGAGATTATTTTATCTAACATGCCCCTAACTTTGGGGCGTCTCGCAAGAACCCCCTCAACTTTAAACTTTTCTCATCGAATCCCCTATTTCAAAGAATTCGAATGTTCTTAAGAGAGAAAAATATCCAAATTTAAGTTATTTGTTATTTAAAGATAACTTATCCCCCCACCCCAAAAAAAAAACACCCTTCAATTGAGGGATTTTCTCCTCTCAAGAAAATTTTAATTATTTAAAAATTATAGGTAGGGGTATGGTGAGAAAAAATTAAAGGTCAGTGAGATTTTGTAAAACACCTAAACTCTGGGAGTATGTGAGATAAAAAAAAGTTCAGGGGAATTTTGTGAAATTAACCCAACAAATGTCATCTAGTGTTGTCATTGATGGGCCTCAGAAGCGGCCCAATAATAATAACATTTAAACCCCAATTCTCTTTCCCCAATTTCAATCGACTCGATAATCCTCAGCCACAGGCCCTAGAATTCTCTCAGCTTCGGCGCCGTGCAGGTGTTCGATAAAATGCCTCAACGAAGCAAAACAAAAATTTCGATAGCAAACTCTTAAAACCCTCAAGATTTCAGTCACTTCATCGTTTTCAAAAGGCGAAATAGGCTCGTGCTTGCGGTTATGATAAAGCGATGCTGGTGATTTCTCCCGCCAAGTTTACAGAGAGGTGCTTGCTTCTTCCTTGTTCGGTCAAAGGCTTCTTCTGTCAAAGGTTGGATTTTTTTTCCTGCAAAATTTGATGGGTTATTGTAACGCTAGGATACCCTTTTCAAGTTACTGCTTTGCTGTGCGCGGTTTCGGCAGTCAAGTCATTGTTTACATAAAATTACAATGCAGTAACTTTGTTGTAGATTTAGCTCCAAATAAACTTACAAAATAAGGCTTACTTGCGAATAGACCCGCTGTAGTTCTATTTGTGGCGGCCTGTAATATTGGCCCAGGAGCGAACACACCCCCTAGTGAACTTTTTTGACTCTTTTAAAAGTAAAAAAGAAGAAAGAAAAAAAAAAGCAATTGAGCGTCTATACTCACCAGTGGAACTATCTGGGTTCTGTTCACAAAAATAGAACTACTAGCAATTGAGGGTCTATACTCACCAATGGAACTATAGGGGGTCTGTTCACAAAAATAGGACTACTCGGGGTCTCTTCGCTATTGGGCGATACTACGGGGGTCTATTTGCAATTAACTCTTTTTTTTTCTTTTGTTTGACAAAAGACCTGGAACGTAGAACATAAAGTAAGGTTTCTTTTTTTTTGGATATTCGTCTTTTCTTGCATATTAGTCCCTTAAATCTTCAATTTTTTGTAGTAGTCCCGCAAATCATTGAATTGCTATTAGGTGCCCCAATTCTTATAAGTTGCTCCAAAATTAGTTGCTTGCATCAATGAATTTGTTATCCCCAATTGTTATAAGTCATTTCAAATTAATCCGACCAGGCAAGAGTAGAAATGGCAAGAATAATGCTTGGGGGACCTAATAGCAATTTCAATGATTTGGGGGACTATTTTCAAACTAGGATATATCCGAACCCCGATAGGCATGCACTAATTTTGACTGTGGTCAGTCAAGACAATATTTCCAATACAAACTCTTCTTTGTTGTTGACCATTTGGTACACGAATATCGATGAGAGTTGACCTTGAACTGCATGCAAAATAATACACATATAAAGGAAGGGAATATATTTTTGAGAGTACAGAAAGGAAGGAGAGGAGCGAAGAAAATAAATTTTCTTTTTTATTTTTCTCTCATAATTTCTGTTTTTACTAGGTTCATGAGTTTTGATGAAATTATGATAATTTTAGTTCATGAGTTTTGAATGTTTTGCCTGTTTTGATGGAATAAAATTTGTCTCATTGTTGTTTTCAGATCATCGAGGGTTGGTGGTATTGTTTCTCCTCGACGAAGGTTCGGTTGGTGTTTTCAAAGGAAAATGTCTCAAGGTCTGAAGAGATGCAATGTGGATTCGGAGATTAAGGAGGGTATTATTCTGCCAGCATCAAGAGATCATGTGCAAGAGGCAATTGATGCAATTAAAGCTGAGAAAGTTATCGCGGTTCCGACTGATACTCTGTATGGATTCTCCTGTGATGCCTGGTATGTAGTCGCTTTGCATTTATATTTGATGTGATTTTCTTCAAATGGCTTTCTCCATAACTTTCCTATAAATTAAGGAAATAAACTGATATGCTTTATAAGGAGGGTGATAAATTCTCCTTTTTAGTATTTTATCTCGCATGTTCATGCTGTTCCTTTAAGGCTTTGTTTGGTGTTACATTAATATTTGTCAACGTATTTTTGTTGTTTTACTCTGAAGTTGTGAATTTTCCCATATGTTATCAGCTCATTGGTTCTCTGATATGCAATACCTCCATTGGACATGAGAATAAATTGTAGGTAGCGTTTATCTTAATCCCTATGCTACAAGAAAATAAACAAATATATTTCTTTTCATGAAGACTTTCTATTTTACATCGACATTTGATTGGCCAGCTGTTATCTTTGTCCAAATTTTAATATGGCTCTTAGTAAAATTTTGTAAAATTTTCTTCCCATAAAGTACAAATGCATTGAAGCTTGAAGCTAATTTAGGAGTTCTCAGATAATTCAAAGTTTGATCCTCAAAGGCATCCTCACTCTGTATAGCTAAACACCACTGTCCAGTTAAGAGTCTAGACAAAGGCCTCCTAATAAGTAAGGAAAACGTATGCATATAAGCACATACTTAATTCTGTCCTTATAACTCATCACTTACCAAATGCCTATAAAAGTATTCTAGAAATGCTCAACTTTCCGTAGGACTCAGCATTCTATCAATTAGCACAATAATCCGGCTAAGCTCGTAACCTGCAAATACAAATCTCTTGATACATTTTGCTTGAACTCTACATCCAATATTTTTCACCTCCAAACAGGATATATAACTGCAAAATTTTGACAACCTATATCATAAAGGTCTCCACTGGCCTATGTGGAGGTTTTGCGGTGTCCTGGCAACATCTTTAGTAGCAATTATAATAGCTCCCTATAAAGCAACAGAATCGAATAACGATAGTAGGTTAGGTATTAAATTTGTTACTCAGCTCATTTTAGTATAATAGTATGGTCTTTGTGAATGTAATAATGGGTTTCCCCCCTCCATGGATAACCATAAACAAATCTAACAGTTCATTGAATGGCATCCTAGAATGCATGGATTTGATATGTTCTGATAAGTCCTACATTGCTGTAATTAGCTGATATACAACCATAGTTACACAGTACGCGGTATGTAGCGGGTCACGATACGAATTCGGGTACGCAATTCGCCACTTAGAAAATTTGGAAACGTTAGGGGGTAGCTTGCTTCGGTACACAAGTTCAGTTAGTGGTAAAGTTATCCAAAGTATATAGTAGAAAACTAGAAAGCTAATTATGAATTTTAATATTTTTTTCATACAAAGTACTTAAATACTTCTTTTGGATGGAGTTTGTTTCTTTGTTCTGTTTTTTTTTTCACAGAGCTCGTTTTAGGATCATGGTTATGTTTTACATTTAATTAACATACGCGTTTAGTTACAGTAAAGTCATCAGCTCAAACACTCTATTGTGTCTCCCTTCACTTAATTGCACACATTGCATTGCGTCTTGTGCACGTGCACTTAAAAGAGACTTTGCATCTAGTATACTTGTAAGTGGTACGCCGATTTTGGGGAACCGGTTCGTGTATCGGAGGGAATCGGTTTGCAAATATACCGGGAATCGGTTCACAGGAACTGTATGATGGTTCAAGGGGGGTCCGGGGAATCGCGCAACGATGTATACAATAACAGTTATTCTATGTCTAAGATTTTGTTGCTTAACACGATGAAGACAGAAGCAATCATGTTTTCATTTCTTATATTTTTTTGGATGCAGTACGCCAGCAATGAAATTTGTGAACTAGCAGTTTAATGGGGGTTGCAAGTTAGTGTGTGTGTGTGTGTGGATCCTTATGTCATTGAGAAAAGTTTTTCTTGAGATAATGGTACTTGGGGCACATAGATAATGAGGCCAGGATTTGAAAGTAAAGCAACTTGTGGAGCACATTTTGTGTGAGAAAAGAAATAAGTTGCAGAAAGTTTCTTTAAAATTTGCAGCATTTGGACCTTGTACCTGTTCTTTGAAATCATAAAGAAACCCACTCACTGACTCACACTGTCTAATAAAGGTCCCTAGCCAAATTATTTCAACAATGATATAGGTACCAAATTACATTCTATCCGTCAAATTTCATGTGGTTCCTGCAATTGCTATCCTGACCAGAACTCAGATGGTAAATAGACACTGCAAAGTTGACAGCTTTCTTAGAATCCAAAATTTTGTGCCTGATTCTATACCGCATTCATATCTGCTAAAAAAAGAGTAGACAAGGAGGTGTATGTGTTCTGTATGTATCCATTGGTGTTACATTTGTTTTAAAGTTCCGTGTTTAGTGTGTATTTGGTCATGACTCATGTAGTTTCAATGTGTTCTGTATCTTAAGCATACAAGCTGACACCTACATTGCACCCATATGCATACCACGTTATATAGTCAGTGAACTTCAATATGTTGACATTTACTCTCCTTTTTAACTTTCTAAAAAAAAAAACACTACTCTTTTAGGAGAAAAGAGTGTTTTGAGGTTACAAAAGTGTCAATTATGATAGCCCTGGTTTATTACCTACCTAAATGCAATAAAGTAGTTCTTTAAATGCCACCAAAGTTACTATTAGTTATAAGGATAGCTGGATAAGTAAAATAGGTTCACAGCTGGAAGAGGTATGACTATCAAACGGGAGTTTTTACAGTTGTGTTTATCTTCACCAAGTCTTAAAGGCAATCACCAAGTCATGTTTTCTTTACTGCTTATACAACTTCCTATCCATCTACTCTAATCAAGGAAGTCTTGTTGCTCGTGTTGTCATTACATCCAAGCAAATATTTGTGGCTACCTTTAAGATAGGAATGCAATGCTAGTGATTTAAATATTTATGGGAATCTGCGTTACTTGTTTTCCGTCTCCCTCTCTTTTGTGTTTGTGGTCACTTTTTTAAAAAGAAAATAATCATAAGTAGTGCGTGCATTCTTTTTTTATTTTTTTTATTTGGTAAGTTCTTCATGTCATTTAATTTGGTCTACACTTGCTGTTTAATGTATGTCAAGACTCTAAACTTTGCTAATGCACTGACAGCTCAGCTCAAGCAGTTAACCAGATCTATGATATTAAAGGGCGTAAAGTGACAAGTCCTCTTGCAATATGTGTTGCTGATGTGTCAGATATACCACGATTTGCCACTATGGATCATTTACCTCATGGGTTGCTTGACAGCCTCCTTCCTGGACCTGTGACTGTAGTTCTGAAGCGAGGTTTGAGATTACTTCATGTGAAGCATATTCTATTCTTGTATTTACTCTTTGATAAATTTCACTAAAAAACGTTGAACTTTGTGGGGTTTGCATGAACTCCCCTTAACTTTATATAGAGAAAACCCCCTAAACTTTTTAAATCATAAGACACCTCTGAAATATTGGAAAATCTCAGAAGCAGCCTTAACAAGTCGAGTAAAAAGTTAAAAGTATAACCTGGTTGCTGTCTCTTGTTCAATCACATGAATGTTCTTAATTCAAATTTTCATCATAGTTTTTATTTATTGTAATTCAAACTTTATACCTGACCCGTCGATGTTGTTTATGGGAATCTCCAATAGTTGAGGGTGTTTGTTTAGTACAAATTTGGAAGTTCAAGAGGGGTTTTCTCTGATTATAAAGTTTGGGTGGGTTTGGGCAAAAACCACCCAAAATTTAGAGGGTTTTTTGGGTGCAATTTACCCGTTTTATTTTTCTATCCCAACGTAAACTTCGTATGTTTCAGGTGATTCTAGCATATTGGAGAAGTCTCTGAACCCAGGTTTAGATAGCATCGGTGTGCGAGTTCCAGACTACGACTTTATTAGGGCTATTGCTCGTGGGTCTGGAAGTGCACTGGCTCTCACAAGCGCCAACCTCAGTGGGCAACCTAGCAGTGTTAGCATCAGAGATTTTGAGGACCTCTGGCAGTACTGTGCATATGTTTATGATGGCGGTCTCCTTCCTTGTGGACGTGCTGGTTCAACGGTGGTGGATCTTACAAAGCCAAGAACATATAAGATTCTTAGACCGGGAAGGTGACATATCCATAATTCATGTGTTTATTATGCTTTTATATCATATTATCATGTTGTTTTAGATAGCTATCAACTGGCCATGTGATAGACTTTCTGAACATAATTTTCCAACCTGAAGTACTGAAAATAACTAGCCTATCATATTTGATATTTTGTATTTGCTTGTGGTCATACACCTATTCTTCAACTTTTAGTTTAGTTGCCTAGTTGCATGTTACTGCCTTTATCTGAGGTGTAGCTGTGGAATTGGATCATTGCTTTAGGAATAGTTTTGGTCAGTTCGCTTTAATCAATGATGGAAAAGGACCTTGGAAGTCTATTATGACACTTAGATTTATATGAATAAGTTTAGCAAGTATTTCCCCCCTTGTGCGTTGCCTAATTTTCTGAAGCATTCAGGCCAATCTACAAGCCGTGGTCTGTGGTCATTGATAAACAATTAAAATTTCCTATATATAGCCCTATATAAATATCATATATGTAGGGAGGAAGAGTGAAACATGGGCATATAAGTGCAGTCACAACTTCAATTACACATATCATATATGTGCATCCCTATTCATGATATATGAGGTGTCACAATCTCCTTCCCCATACAATATTCTATAGAGGGCCAGCTATAGGATTTTTTCCTGATAAAACTTGCACATTCATCACTCGAGTGTCAATGTAAAGACAGTATAAAACTAGAGGCTCGGTAGTTCTGGTGTGAACTTCAAGATATGATTTAGCATGGTGAGATAAAGGCTACCATTTCGGAAGCCTGCATTTACCTTCACAAACGTTCGCTATTAACAAGATTTAGAAACATTAGGATGACGTCAGCTTTATAATATGCAATAATGCTTGCAAGTTGGTTACCGATCAAGTATGCTGCTTCGTAAGTCACGGCCCATCTTAGTAAAAGGTGGTAAATGATGGTGCTTTCTGTTTTGCAGTGCAAGAGAAGAAACAATAGCTGTACTTCAAAGATTTTCATTGGAAGAAACTCCTTGAGGAAGAAGTGGTAGGTTGTTTATGTTCTCTGGCAAATTTTTTGTAACATCTTTTGAAAATTCATGGTTTGGATGGTTAAATAAGCACTTAATTTACTTGTAGAATTTTTTCTACTTTTTTAGTGGAACTATTCATTGCAGATGTCTGAGTTTTGATTATGCTTGAGACTCTGGCTTTTGATCCTCTAATGTGAAGTGGTTCTGGTCTACATTACATGTGGATGATAGACCGCCATAATAGACATCAATATACTTGATCTATAACCCGATTAAATAAATAAAAGAAACTAGTAAATTTTGATCTTGAGCTAAACAACGGGTAAAACCTTACAAGCTCAGTAATTGAGTTTCATGAACTAAACTTAGACAAGGAAACTAAATATTAGTATGGATAATAAGTGTATGCTAGAGCTTTCATGTCATATTTCAATGCATCCGCATAGATCACAAAGCTAAAAATATAACTATGACTACAGAACTTTTATCCCTAATATTTGGGTTTAATATTAGTATGGATGATTTAACCTGAATGAAGAGCGAGTATAACGTATTGGTGCTTTTGATAACTGTAAATTGCTAAACTCTTACCAAAAAAATTGGGTTAATTGCAGATAGACCCCCTGTACTATCACCCAATTAGGGATAGACGTCCTGTAGTTTATTGTTGTAGATAGACCCCTGAGTGAACTGTTTAGATTCTTTTACCCTCAGAGGAAGAAAAAATTGGCTTTTGATATATGGACTGCTCGAGGGTAAAAGCGAGAAAAAAAATCACTCAGGGGATCTATCTGCAACAATTGAAGTACTGGGGTCTATCTGCTCTTGGGGAATAGTACAGGGGGTCTATCCGCAACTAACCTTCCTTTTTATGTTTAATGGATTAAAGAGGACTTCTGGATGATCAAGGCACAAAGATGGTGACTGAAGACATTTAGAGATAAATTTAAGGGCTAACAATGCTCCGGGTTTTAATATGTTCTCCTGCATCACTTCTTTTATTAGAAATAAACACCCCAGCATTCTTTTAGCTGGTTTATTTGGCATATGTTTTGCATTTCTCAATAAAAGTTGTTTGTGTTCTTAGCATGAATGATTTTAGGTCTTGGTGTTGTGAAACTTTTTCTACATTCTTCATTAAACTTTGGTCATGATTCACCTTAATACTTGTACGTCTCACTGTTTATCTCTGTTCTCTGTGGTAGCCTCTGAAACTTGAATTTGATCCAATATTGTTGTATTTTGTGTTTGATTCAAGTTAAGATGAAATATTTGTGCTGCTTGGAGCAAAATTACTATGTAACGTCACGTTCTTATATTTCTGTTTCTTTAAAAGGAGAGGTGGATAATTTCTCCGTTTATTTTCACGAATATATAATTTTGTTCCAAGCTTCTGTTAAATATTTTTTTTAACTTTTTTTTTTCCAATTATTTCCAGCAGGTGGTTGATGCAATGATAAAGATGTTACTTGGGAGCAAGGAAGTCATAGCCCAATTGGTAATGGAGAAGTTTCTCCTGGGGAAAAGTATAAAATTGCTTTCAACAATTGTTTGGTAAAAAAAATTTTTTTTTGTTCCCATCGCAATTCCACATGCAACTTGCTAAATTAAATTTGTAATGCAACATGAAAATGTGAGATCTACTTCTTCACTGATGTTTAAGTTGAAAATGGTGGTTCTGTCGGGAAAAAAGAATATTCTTCTTCTACATTGTATTATTTTCTTGGAAGAAAATTTGTCACTGTACTTGGAAGTTTCATAGGCAACTGGCCGTTATTATTACCTAATGGGCTGTTGTAGAAGAGTATGGAATAAAATCATCTTTTCTTTTCCTTAACTGAACTTTAGTTGAGTTCGGTGCATATCATTAAAATGAATTATTTAGGTCTTGGTACCCTGTGGTATGCACGAATGACCTCGTGCTCTGTGTATCTACATGGTTGATCCTGAGACTACTAAGTGAGACTACACGGATAACCTTAATGAAAGCAATGTTAAGGTTTACTTAAGGTTACTCACGTAGTCTCGGTCAGTAATCTCAGTTTTATTCATGTAAATACATAAACCTCAGGGTTACATGTGTAATTACACCACACCCCAGGGTACCGGATCGTGGATAATCCCATTAAAATTTGACTTCACAAAAATTGTTAGGTGTCACCTAGACTTGTTGATATTGGCAAACCAAGTTATAGCCTTAACCATAGGATTAGAACAAATTTGCAATGGAATAATACTTGAGAGATTTGGTATCATAAAAGGTTATCCGTGTAGTGTAGTCTCATTCAGTGATCTCAGGATTAACCATGTAGATACATAAAGCATGAGGTCATTCGTGCATACCACAGGGTACCAAGACGTAAATAATTCATTTTAATAATATGCACTGAACTCGACTAAAGTTCAATTAAGGAAAAGAAAAGATGATTTTAGTCCATATTCTTCTGCAACAGCCCATTGTGTAATAATAACAGCCAGTTGTCTATGAAACTTCCAAGTACTGTGACAAATTTTCCTCCAAGAGAATTAAGGAGGCCAACCGATAGTTAATGGGTTTGGTTGGATCCCAATCCGACAAGACCTGGACCTAACCCTGATATTTTTCAGCGCACAATCTTGATCTTTTTCCACCTCTTTTTAAGCTAGGTCAGCTAAAGTCAGGTTCAAGTCTCAAAACTGAGGCCAACTGTAAGTCTGTAACCACTTAGGGAAGTAGGACCCTCACCCTAACTGAAGTTGGATGGGCCAATTTTAGGCCCAACCTAGGTCCATCTTTTATCTATAATTGAGGCTATATAGAATAAAGTACACTATTGACAATTTGACACAAGCTTGTCAATAAGTATATGGCTCCTTGTCCAAAAAAAAAAAAAAAAATTTTTTTTTTGAGAAAAAGCTCCTTGTCAAAAGCTAGGGATTCATGGAGAGACGTTAGTTAGGTCTACCTGATTTCACTTTATCTAACAAACAGATTAATTACAATATAAGTAATTAATGAGTGTGATTGTCCTCATAGTCTAGATTTACTAGGTGTTACGGCTTCATGTGTTAGGGGACATGATATAAGAAGTGCTCCTAGGTTCTAAATTTGAATGTGCTATTTCGGAAGATCTCTTGGAGAGTTATATATTCTTTGAAATATTAATTTATTAAAATTTACCTTTCTTGCCTCCGTGGAACTTTGCTCTACTAGTATGAAGCGTCACACATGAGGTACAGTCGTACAGAGTCTTCTATGAGTATAAAATCTTGTTCTATTCATTTTGTCACTTCTTAGTGCAAAGACAAATGATTGTAAAATTGTACATTTTTTTTTTGTTTTTAGCACTTAATTGATTATTAAATGGATCATCCAATTTCATAGTGTATGTATTTTTTGTTGTTGTTAAAGTATAAAACTATAGCTCTCAGCCTTCATCACAACTTTGAATTTTTAATGCAGTAGTAAGGTTCTTTGACATAGTACCAAAGCTAATGGCGGATCCACGTTGATCAAAGTGCGGTCATGTGATCCCAATTTGATCAAGGTGGACCAAAAACTCATTTGTAAGGGTATATTTCACAAATTCCCACTCAAAATTGGGTTTGCTTAGAAAACCCTCTTCAATTTTCATTATTTACCAAAAAAAGCCGGAACCTCAAAAAAATAAAAAAAGAGCTTAATTTTACCTATCCATGTGAAAACAACGATCAATAATATTAAGTTTTTTTCCCGAAAAATGTTGAGTATTGTAAGGGGGTTTCCTAAGAGCTCCAAAACTTGAGGAGGATTTTGGGACAATTTGAAAGTTAAGGGGGTCATTGGAGGAACACCCAAACTTAAGAGCAATTTTTTCAAACTTATCACTAAAAAACTCATCCTGTAATTCAAAGTTCGAACTGGGAAACCCGTGATTAATGACATGTATTGAGGACGACATATTTGGAATCCCGGAATTAGTAACATATATTGAGAATGATGTGTTTGATAGTGTTATTAATGATGCAATTGTGTACTTTTTTCCAACTATAAAAGCACGTTGTAAACAATTATAAAATTTTGTAATTGTTAACCATGTAGTGACACCACTTTCTAAAAATCTTGAATCTGCCACTAACCAAAGCGACCTATGTTCAAATTCCATTGATCATGAATTGAAAATGGATTTTAAAAAATATTGATACCACTGTATGAGTTCAAGTTTTGTCCCATGTAAAGGGAGCTCAAACTATAGAGACATGCTTGAGCATAAAATCATAACCTCAATCCTTATCACAACTTCGATATTTTGATGTAATGAGATGGCTCTTCGACCTTCTTAATTGAAGATAATTAAGCTAGTTGTAACATATGAATTCTAATACATGTGCAACCAGCTAAAGATTATGCGGCATGAAAAGGTATTCTAATAACATTTTTACACATTATATATGTTCTCCTTATACAGAGAAAGAAAAAAAAAAAGAAACTCAAACATGGATTTTCTTTATCCAGCCATAATTGGGTTTAGTGATAATTCAATAGAATAGACCATAATTACATGACAATTTGCCATGAATTTGGATCCTCTTCACTACAAAAAAGTAGAGGAGAAACCACTACTTTTAATTTGAACCGTTGATTATTTCGTAGGCGGTTATGATACAATATAAATCTAACACTCACCATACCCCGTGTATTGCACTCATTCTTAATTTGCGCTAAAAAAAAAACATCACAACTACCAACTAGATAATTAATAATTGTGATTATGTAGTGGTCCTCCACTACGTTTTTAGTAGTGAAGAGTATCCGAATCCATTTGACATATTTTATTATTAGGAAGTTTACACTTCTCGACCTATTGTGGGCTCCAGCGTCAGTTTCATGCCAAAGAGAGAAAGAGACAAATAATCATACACTCTGACTCTCACGTTCAGAGAACTTCTCGATTTTTGACTTTAATGACAAATCTTTTGCAAGCTGCAACAACTACACATTATAAAAATGATTCAGGACGATGATTGTTGGCGCTTTTGGGTAGCAAATTGAGACGATAGATCGTGCTTAGCTTTATGTCATGTTACGCTTCTAAGTATGAATCTTGTGGGCCATTGTGAAGAGAGGTGATTGTGATTGCTCGCTATGTATATTACTTTAGTTATTATATCCACATTGAGTAGTTAAATAGTTGAGATCCTCAAAGTATTAACTTAGAAAGGATCTCCTTCATAGCTCAATGAACTTTATTTACTAACATGAAGAGATGGTGTTTATTTTGAGCTCCACTGTTTCTCCTCTAGAAGCAGTGGCATAGCCAGGAATTTTTTTTGCCCTGGACGAGTCGGCGACGGTGAGAATTTGGTCGGGGCGGTCGTCGGAGAGCTTGGAATCGGCGTCGAGGCTCGAGCGGTCGAGGGCTTGCTCTGGGAGGCGAGGAGGACGTCGGATCCGGCGAGGATTTGGTCGGGCGGTCGTCGGAGAGCTTGGAATCGGCGTCGAGGCTCGGCGGTCGAGGGCTTGCTCGGGAGGCGAGGAGGACGCCGGATCCGGCGAGGATTTGGTCGGGGACTCGGGGACTCTGAGTCGCCTTGCTCGTCGAGACTCAAGCGGAGCGGTTAAGAAAAACAAATATTTTCTTGCCACAGGCGGTACCGAGCAAAGTCTATATAGCTACGCCTCTGTCTATAAGCACTTGAAAGTAAAAGCTCTCATATGAATTTTTTAGGGGTATCTACGATGTTGTTCACTTAATACCACAATTAAATGGTATATAGATGATTGTGATTAAACAATTAGAAAGGAGAGACTTCGTTTTGAAAAGGATTTGTGTACATAAAAGAAGCATAAAGTGCAAGTAATTTTGTTTTATTTTTTATTTTTTTTATTTACTTCATTAGTGAGGGCACGCAATTGTACAAGCTATCAACATATTATGTGGCTGTTTTGCTCACTACATATAATTTACAGTTGTTGTGACTTTGGCACATGTACTTGTTATTGTAGTTTCTTAGTATAATTTTAAAAGGATAAATTGCAAATAAGTACTTCTCCTGTTCTATACTTTCAGCAACACTTACCACTCACTCAACTATTTTGTTAGCCCTTACTATCCAGAATGGAGAGCGGAGGTTATCAGCAACATTTTTTTTTCTAAAAATTTAAATTAAATGATGTTAAGTGTCACTAAAATAGTTGATGAATGGTAAGTGCTGCTGAAAATATAGCTAAGAGGGACTATTTGCGATCTACTCATTTTAAAATTTAATTAATGTTTGCAACCACATTTGTAGTTGGAATTGCAAATCAGGCCCCTTTGATGTTCAAAAGATTAGAATTGTGACTCTCGTTCAAATCTGTTGAAGTCATCAGTTGCAACTGCTATTGTTTTTATAACTATAATTATAAATAATTACTTGGAATGAAACAAACAAGTCTTGGGAGTAGTAAGAAACCTCATGTTGTTCCAACTGCATACAAAATTTAAAGTGTAGAACATGCACAAAAACATGCACAAGACAGTTTCAGGTTCAGTAGTCGACTACTAGGCATTGTAGTCGACTAATCTGAGTTGTAGTCGACTAATATGAGTTGTAGTCGACTAATATGAGTTGTAGTCGACTAATCTGATGTATTAGTCGACTAATATGAGTTGTAGTCGACTAATATGAGTTGTAGTCGACTAATCTGGCAGATTCGAATCACGGGTTTGGTTTTAAACCCGGTTCGTTTAGAGTTTATATATAACCCTAAACCCGATTATTTGGATGTTAAGAAGCACGCTTTGGAGCGACCTTTGAGAGAGTTTTGTGCATCTTTGGAGAGGAGATCTTTTGAGAGATTGAGAGGTTTGTTTTAGGGTTTCTTTGTGAGAACTTGTAATCCTAATTTGTATTCTCTCTTTCTATTAGTGAAAATCCCCTCCTTACCCGTGGGCGTAGGCAACTTGCCGAACCACGTAAATCTCGTGTCTTTACTCTTTTATTGTGTTTTGCTATTGTTTGTGGTGGTTTCTCTCGACGTTCACGGTCCGCTACCAACAATTGGTATCGAGCTATTGTTGATTGGAAGTGGTGTAATTTCTAATTTGAGGGGTGTTCGGTGATTCCGAGAGAAGCGGATTCACGAAGACAAACAGAGGATGGCGCCAACCAAGAATCACCAAAGTGGGAAAATTCGAGATTGAAAAGTTCAATGGGAAGAACGACTTTTCTTATTGGAGGATGCAGATGAAAAACTTTCTAATTTCGCAAAAATTGCACAAGGCTTTGGATGGAAAGGAGAAGAAGAACAATGATATGTCGATGAGGATTGGGAGGAGTTGGATCCGAAACACAAGGCCGATTATCCTATGCCTTGAGAGGGATGTAGCTTTCTTGGTAGATGGAGAGGAAGCGGTAGCGTGTGGAAGAAGTTAGAGGGTACCTTCATGACGAAGAGTCTAACTAACCGGATCTACTTAAAATCCAAATTGTATACTTGCAAGATGGAGGAGGGCTCATCAATCCGGGAACACATCAACAAGTTTGATAGGATCATATCAGATTTGAAAGACATAGATGTTAAAGTAGGAGACGAGGATCAGCGCTTCTACTACTGCTCTCACAAGTCTTATGAGAACACGGTGCAAATCACGAGGCTTGTGGGAGAAAATTTGAAGATGGATGAGACTAGAACGGCACTTCTAGCGGACGATCTTGAAGATTGCAACTAGTGACATGGCCATCGGGCGTAACAGGAACAAGCGCAGGATTGTTTGCAAGAGGAAGGAGCAATGAGCGAGGAAAAGGCAAGGGAGGAAAGTCTAGATCTAAATCAAGACCTCTTGCGGGGAAAAGGATGTTTCAAGTCGGTGAAGCTGGGCATTTCAAAGTCGACCGTCCAAATAAGAGAGTAGGTGGAAAGAAGAACAACAACAAGACCGAGAGGAGAGAGGGCAAGGAAGAAGCGAGCTACGTTTGAAGGAAGGGAGCGAGAAGGAGTGCTATGTCGCCACGGGTGGCGAGGATATCTCCGGAAGTGGATACTTGATTCGGTTGCTCTTACCATATGTGTCCAAATAGGAAGTGGTTTACTACCTCTGAGAGGCATTGATGGTGGAACTGTATTGATGGGGAATAACCATGCTTGTAAAATAGTGGGCTGGGTAATATCAAAATCAAGATGCATGATGGAGTGGTTCGAACCTTGGCGGATGTGAGGCATGTTCCGATTCTTGGAAGAATCTTATCTCAGTTGGTGCTTTGGACTCCGGTGGTTGCGGATTGTGACGGAAAACGGAGTGAAGAAGGTTGTTCGTGGTTCCTTAGTAGTGATGAAGGGTGTTCGTCACGGAAATCTATATACTCTCGAATGCAGCGGTGGCAGGAGATCAGTGGTTGGAACTGAAGGAAGTGGTGGAGACCCATGTGAGCACACGGTTATGGCATAGGAGGCTTGGGCATATGTCGAGAAGGGTCTAGTTACGCTTGGTAAAGAGGGTCTCAAGAATCAAGGAACCTAGCATGGATTTTTGCGAGGATTGTGTGTATGGAAAGTCACACAGGTCAAGTTTCAACGCAAGTCTAAGAGCAGAGGGATACTAGATTATGTGCACCACGGATGTTTGGGGTCGGCTCGGACAACTTCAAGGGTGGTTCAGGTATTATGTCTCGTTTATAGATGATTATTCTAGGTATGCTTGGATTTACTTTACGAAGCACAAGAATGAGGTGTTCGAGACATTCAAGAAGTGGAGAACAATGGTTGAGAACAGACAGAAAGAAATTGAAGACGCCGAGATCCGATAACGGCATGCAGTATACGATGGTGCTTTCAAGGAGTTCGTGATCGGGGAGAAGACCCGGTCGGAGTCTACCACAGCGAGGATGGGGTCAGCGGAGGCGAGACCGGCTCTTCGCGGAGAAAGCGGTGAGTATGCGATCTTATGCGTGATTGGGCAACGAATGGTGAAGCGGCGGTGGCTCTGACTTGTTACATTGTGAACCGTTCACCACATTCGACATTGGATGGTGATACACCTATAGGGTGTGGTCGTGGGAGCATGCAGATTATGATAGGCTCGGAATTTTGGATGTACCGCCTACTATCCGTCAACGAGGGAAAGCTTGACGCGAGGGCCAAGAAGGCAATATTCTTGGGATATGCAAAGGCGTAAAGGCTATCGCTTTGGTGTACGGAAGATTCAAAGTTAAGTGGTCAGCGGGGATGTTACCTTTGATGAGAAATCCATGATTGCTAGGGGTCCAAGGATGATGGTGTTATGGTGGTGAGACTTCTAAGTCTCGGGTTATTGAAATAGAACCTAAAGACCAACTAGGTTCTAATCGTGCTCAAGTGGGAAGTCGGGTAGATGATGAGCTTGGCGGGGAGGAGGTTCAGCAGAAAATACACAGCACTACAACAACGGCTCGAGGATAATTTGGCTTCCACTAGGCCAAAGCGAGCATACAAGCGAGTTTTGAAGTGGGGCTGATCAACCCCTAAAGCACTATGGGCGAGCTAATATGGTTGAATCGCACTCTCGGTGGAGGAGGGCGAGCGGTCTCCTTCAAGGAAGCTATTCGGGACAAGGATAGTGAGAGTTGGTTGGGCTGCGATGGAGGAAGAGATGGAATCTCTTGGAAGAACAAACATGGGAGGTGGTCCCATTGCCCAAAGGAAGAAAAGCTATTGGTTGTAAGTGGGTGTATAAAAGAAAGGAAGATCTTTGAGCTCGGTGGTGTAAGATACAAGGCGAGGCTAGTGGCTAAGGGTTTTGCACGTAAAGAGGGTGTGGATTACAATGAGATATTTTCTCGGTGGTGAAACACACATCTATTCGGTGCTATTGAGTATTGTTGCTTATGGTGATTTTGAGTCGGATCAACTCGATGTTAAAGCGACCTTCTTGCACGGAGACTTGGATGAAGAGATCTACATGCATCAACACGAGGGCTACAAGGTTGAGGATAAGGAGAATCATGTGTGTCGTTTGAGGAAGTCAGCGTATGGATTAAAGCAATCTCCCGGCAGTGGTACAAGCGATTTGACTCCTTCATCTTTGAAGCATGGGTTTTCCGGCGATCATGATTGTTGTGTTTACATTCGAAGCTTCGCGGAGGTAATTTTATCTATCTTCTTTTGTATGTGGATGACATGCTTATTGCTTCTAAGAGCGGGGTGGAGATAGATAGGTTGAAATCTCAACTTGGTGAAGAGTTCGAGATGAAGGACATGGGTCTTTGCTAGAAAAATACCGGGTATGGAGATTAGAAGAGAGCGAATCGGCGATTGTTCTTGAGTCGGAAGGGCTACATAGAGCGGGTGATCGCGAGGTTCGGGATGCAAAGTGCTAAGTCGGTGGTGACTCCATTGGCTCCACACTTTAGGCTTCGGTAATCAATCTCCCACTTGTAGGCATAAAAATTGCTTGTCAATACGAGCAAGACTTCGTAGCGGTGGGTTGACAACCGACGATCCATTCGACAAACCGGCCGCATAACACGTAAGCGAGCTGATGAACTCATGAAGTGGGTCAGCAAAGGCGTCACGAATCAACGAGGCTACGTGTTATGGAATGAATCCAACAAGCAAAGCTTCAGCGAGATCGTCAGTTCAAGCGTTAGCGAGATCGGTTTGAACATCGACCGTCGTCACTTAAACCGTTGGCGGGATGAAACCAATCAAGTGAACCAGCGGACTCATAACGACAATGACAAGATCGGAGCGAGCGTCGCGGAAAAGTCAGAAACCAAACCAAACCGAAGAGCCAAGCGGCGTTGGTAGAAACCGGACACCAAATGGTGTCCGCCGGACACCATTGGTGTCCGCCGGACACCATTGGTGTCCGCCGGACACCAAATGGTGTCCGCCGGACACCATTGGTGTCCGCCGGACACCATTGGTGTCCGCCGGACACCATTGGTGTCCGCCGGACACCATTGGTGTCCGCCGGACACCATTGGTGTCCGCCGGACACCAAATGGTGTCCGCCGGACACCAAATGGTGTCCGCCGGACACCATTGGTGTCCGCCGGACACCATTGGTGTCCGCCGGACACCAAATGGTGTCCGCCGGACACCATTGGTGTCCGCCGGACACCAAATGGTGTCCGCCGGACACCATTGGTGTCCGCCGGACACCATTGGTGTCCGCCGGACACCATTGGTGTCCGCCGGACACCATTGGTGTCCGCCGGACACCAAATGGTGTCCGCCGGACACCATTGGTGTCCGCCGGACACCATTGGTGTCCGCCGGACACCATTGGTGTCCGCCGGACACCATTGGTGTCCGCCGGACACCAAATGGTGTCCGCCGGACACCAAATGGTGTCCGCCGGACACCAAATGGTGTCCGCCGGACACCAAATGGTGTCCGCCGGACACCATTGGTGTCCGCCGGACACCATTGGTGTCCGCCGGACACCAAATGGTGTCCGCCGGACACCATTGGTGTCCGCCGGACACCATTGGTGTCCGCCGGACACCATTGGTGTCCGCCGGACACCATTGGTGTCCGCCGGACACCAAATGGTGTCCGCCGGACACCATTGGTGTCCGCCGGACACCAAATGGTGTCCGCCGGACACCAAATGGTGTCCGCCGGACACCAAATGGTGTCCGCCGGACACCAAATGGTGTCCGCCGGACACCATTGGTGTCCGCCGGACACCATTGGTGTCCGCCGGACACCAAATGGTGTCCGCCGGACACCAAATGGTGTCCGCCGGACACCATTGGTGTCCGCCGGACACCATTGGTGTCCGCCGGACACCATTGGTGTCCGCCGGACACCAAATGGTGTCCGCCGGACACCAAATGGTGTCCGCCGGACACCAAATGGTGTCCGCCGGACACCAAATGGTGTCCGCCGGACACCATTGGTGTCCGCCGGACACCATTGGTGTCCGCCGGACACCAAATGGTGTCCGCCGGACACCATTGGTGTCCGCCGGACACCAAATGGTGTCCGCCGGACACCAAATGGTGTCCGCCGGACACCAAATGGTGTCCGCCGGACACCATTGGTGTCCGCCGGACACCAAATGGTGTCCGCCGGACACCATTGGTGTCCGCCGGACACCATTGGTGTCCGCCGGACACCATTGGTGTCCGCCGGACACCATTGGTGTCCGCCGGACACCATTGGTGTCCGCCGGACACCAAATGGTGTCCGCCGGACACCATTGGTGTCCGCCGGACACCATTGGTGTCCGCCGGACACCAAATGGTGTCCGCCGGACACCATTGGTGTCCGCCGGACACCATTGGTGTCCGCCGGACACCATTGGTGTCCGCCGGACACCATTGGTGTCCGCCGGACACCATTGGTGTCCGCCGGACACCATTGGTGTCCGCCGGACACCATTGGTGTCCGCCGGACACCATTGGTGTCCGCCGGACACCATTGGTGTCCGCCGGACACCATTGGTGTCCGCCGGACACCATTGGTGTCCGCCGGACACCATTGGTGTCCGCCGGACACCATTGGTGTCCGCCGGACACCATTGGTGTCCGCCGGACACCATTGGTGTCCGCCGGACACCATTGGTGTCCGCCGGACACCATTGGTGTCCGCCGGACACCAAATGGTGTCCGCCGGACACCATTGGTGTCCGCCGGACACCATTGGTGTCCGCCGGACACCATTGGTGTCCGCCGGACACCAAATGGTGTCCGCCGGACACCATTGGTGTCCGCCGGACACCAAATGGTGTCCGCCGGACACCAAATGGTGTCCGCCGGACACCATTGGTGTCCGCCGGACACCATTGGTGTCCGCCGGACACCAAATGGTGTCCGCCGGACACCATTGGTGTCCGCCGGACACCATTGGTGTCCGCCGGACACCAAATGGTGTCCGCCGGACACCAAATGGTGTCCGCCGGACACCAAATGGTGTCCGCCGGACACCAAATGGTGTCCGCCGGACACCATTGGTGTCCGCCGGACACCAAATGGTGTCCGCCGGACACCATTGGTGTCCGCCGGACACCATTGGTGTCCGCCGGACACCAAATGGTGTCCGCCGGACACCATTGGTGTCCGCCGGACACCATTGGTGTCCGCCGGACACCATTGGTGTCCGCCGGACACCAAATGGTGTCCGCCGGACACCAAATGGTGTCCGCCGGACACCATTGGTGTCCGCCGGACACCAAATGGTGTCCGCCGGACACCATTGGTGTCCGCCGGACACCAAATGGTGTCCGCCGGACACCAAATGGTGTCCGCCGGACACCAAATGGTGTCCGCCGGACACCATTGGTGTCCGCCGGACACCAAATGGTGTCCGCCGGACACCATTGGTGTCCGCCGGACACCATTGGTGTCCGCCGGACACCATTGGTGTCCGCCGGACACCATTGGTGTCCGCCGGACACCAAATGGTGTCCGCCGGACACCATTGGTGTCCGCCGGACACCATTGGTGTCCGCCGGACACCATTGGTGTCCGCCGGACACCATTGGTGTCCGCCGGACACCAAATGGTGTCCGCCGGACACCATTGGTGTCCGCCGGACACCATTGGTGTCCGCCGGACACCAAATGGTGTCCGCCGGACACCAAATGGTGTCCGCCGGACACCAAATGGTGTCCGCCGGACACCAAATGGTGTCCGCCGGACACCATTGGTGTCCGCCGGACACCAAATGGTGTCCGCCGGACACCATTGGTGTCCGCCGGACACCATTGGTGTCCGCCGGACACCATTGGTGTCCGCCGGACACCATTGGTGTCCGCCGGACACCAAATGGTGTCCGCCGGACACCAAATGGTGTCCGCCGGACACCAAATGGTGTCCGCCGGACACCATTGGTGTCCGCCGGACACCATTGGTGTCCGCCGGACACCATTGGTGTCCGCCGGACACCAAATGGTGTCCGCCGGACACCATTGGTGTCCGCCGGACACCAAATGGTGTCCGCCGGACACCAAATGGTGTCCGCCGGACACCATTGGTGTCCGCCGGACACCAAATGGTGTCCGCCGGACACCAAATGGTGTCCGCCGGACACCAAATGGTGTCCGCCGGACACCAAATGGTGTCCGCCGGACACCAAATGGTGTCCGCCGGACACCAAATGGTGTCCGCCGGACACCATTGGTGTCCGCCGGACACCATTGGTGTCCGCCGGACACCAAATGGTGTCCGCCGGACACCATTGGTGTCCGCCGGACACCAAATGGTGTCCGCCGGACACCATTGGTGTCCGCCGGACACCAAATGGTGTCCGCCGGACACCATTGGTGTCCGCCGGACACCAAATGGTGTCCGCCGGACACCATTGGTGTCCGCCGGACACCATTGGTGTCCGCCGGACACCATTGGTGTCCGCCGGACACCATTGGTGTCCGCCGGACACCAAATGGTGTCCGCCGGACACCATTGGTGTCCGCCGGACACCAAATGGTGTCCGCCGGACACCAAATGGTGTCCGCCGGACACCAAATGGTGTCCGCCGGACACCATTGGTGTCCGCCGGACACCAAATGGTGTCCGCCGGACACCATTGGTGTCCGCCGGACACCAAATGGTGTCCGCCGGACACCATTGGTGTCCGCCGGACACCATTGGTGTCCGCCGGACACCATTTGGTTCAAGCGAGCAATGAATAACAAGTCTACTTTACCGCGAACAAGGCGGCGACCACGGTGGGAGCCAGCGGCTTCAACAAAGAAGCCGTCGTGTATAACAGCGGATTCAGATCCGGTCATTGAGGAGGTCGAGTTGAGTTCGACCAAAAGAAGTACGAGGAATACCTCTCTTCCTCGTCGAGATCAATTCCCCATAAGTCCAAGATGGTCTCGGCGCAAGGAAGACCCAATCGGCCTCGAATCGCGAGGCGAAAATCCACCACCACCGCCCGGGACTACGGCGGCGGTGGTTCTCCGGCTAACAGCGGCCAAATCTTGAGAACCCTATCTCTGCGGGGGTCGATTCCGCCAATGGCGTTGTGACTCTCTCAAGAGAGCGTCGAGGCGGCGTCAGCGCTGGCAAAACAAGCGCCCGGCGAAAGAATCAATGGATGGGGTTAGCTATGAAGCGGATCTAAGATCGAGTTAGCTCGAGGTTGAAGTCGAGATTGTAGCCGACTCCTGGTGGCGACAAATGAATGGGTCCAAGTCAAACGGAACCGTTCTACGCTTCAGGAGCGTATCCGGAAGCGCCGCGCACTCCTCGCGCAAGCACGAGCTTTGGTGCAACAAGCCCGCAAGTTGAAGAAGGAGGCGGCCAAGAAGTCGTCAACAAATCGGTTAGTTTGGAAACCCAAGTCCGTCGAAGCTTCAACTCCGACGAACCCAGCATCCAAGCATAGCTCTGCCAGCAGGCCAATTCCTGTGCTCAAATCAGAAATTGTGAGCACCTCAACAAAAGTGGTGTTGGCGCCAAAGTTACCTCCGGCGTCTGCACTTGAACTCCCGGCGAAGCCAACTCCTGTCGCGACCAGCAGGCTTACCATCAAGGATCGCCTGGGTCCGCTAAAGGAATCGCGGGTCACTCCTTATCTAATACAGGGGGTAGCACCCACAAAGACAAGAAGATTCCTCGGCTTTGCATCTGGGATTAAAATCGAAGTCAGAGTCCCTGAAACTTCATGCTCACATAGCGGAAGTCAAGGCGAGTTACTTCGGTAGTTTTGACCATTCTCGGAAGGAGGCGGCTCGTCGATGGCGGCGGCGTTATACAGAGATCACACCAACCTCGGCGGTGCTCCGGTACACACACCAGCGGTACGTACTACCGTGCAAAGTGCGAGAAAATCTCGAAGGGATTCCCCTAAATTGACGATCATGCTTGTGCTCAAGCTCATCAAGGCGGTACTCTGGTGTAATTGTTGTCGAGGAACTCGAGAAAGAGTCTCGGTCTTTCGAGACTTAGCACCAACACGCCAAAACCTAGGTCAAGGAGATTCCGAGAAGGATGGCGTCGAGAAAATGAATTGCGAGAGGTCACTAATAATATGGCGGCAAAGAACCATCGTCAAAGGCTATTCAGTATCTAGCGGTTAACTTCGTTTGCGGTCAGGGACTATTCGACGGTCAATTACGATAAGCTCTTGAGAGGGCTACCTTGAGGATGAAGTATCGGTATTTGGATCGGCAATGGCATCCGACAATACGACTTCTAGTGATGGACAGCCAGCGCTTATGATCGATCTGAATCGGTGGCCAAGATCTTTGGATGAAGCGTTGAATAAGCAGCGGAAAACTTCAAACTAGAGATGGAGTTGGCCATGCGGACAATGAGAGAAATGCATGACCAACAGATCAAGCCTTAACAAAGCATCGAGGGAATCAAGTCAACACATCGGCGTTGATCAAGATGGCGACTTCGGTCGGGAGGAAGCACCGAAGATGATAACCCTCACGAACCATGCGGCAGCTGCTGTTGCTCATGAGAGCGAGAAGATTAAAGACCTCGAAAGCAAAATTAACTTCGTTGATTTCCGCCCAAGAGGTGAAGAAGGCGGGTATCCCTTGCCCATACAGGGGTGGGAATCAATCCCATACCCTTCAAAGTTTAACTTAATAAACTTTACACCGTTTGTGGTAAGGGTTCCCCGACGCAACACTTGATTTACTTCAAGTCGCACCTGGGGTTATTTACGGCAATGAGCCCACGATGGTTCGGTCATTCGTTGGCACCCTTCGTGGGCTGCCTTTGATTGGTACCGCCGTCTTAAGCGGGGAGCATCAACGGTGGGATGAAATGGAGTCCTTGTTTCTCTCAACTTCTTTGATGGCGATACGAGGTATCCATTGGAACATTACTCGGCGAAGCGGAAGAATGGAGAAAGCGGTGGATACCTTTGTCAAGCGATTCGTAACAAGGCGATGAAGCTGCCGAGATCCGATATGAGAGGAGTTCATCCTCGGACTGCCATAGTAATTTGTCGATAGGCGTGCTTTCGAAGCAATGGGGGCGGCACCATCGTAACATGGAAGGACTTGAAAGTTCGTGGAGAGCAAGGCGAAAGGTTCCTTAAAAGGAAAGCGAGAAAGAGGCCAGCGGCGAACACGAACAGCGATACGAGCCAGCGGCAAAGGTAAAGCGCCGGCAAAGTGCGTAGGCGCTAATCAAGCGTTCGAGCTGCAACCACAGCGGTAGTGCGCCAGCGTCGCCCGCGACAATCAGCGACCTCAATGGCGCCGACAAACTTCGAGAATCAAAACCTTACGGTTCGAGATTCCCCAAGACTTACTCGTTCAAAGATGAGGAAGTCGGGCATTCAAGTACCTTACGGAAAATAACAAAATCGGTTGCCCCAATTGTAAACCAAGAGGAGGCAAAGCGAGTTCTGAGATCCTAAATCTTGTGCCTACCGCGAGGCGGTACATCATCCTACAAAGTTACGCTACCATCTCGGAGATAAGATTCAAGCCTTGATGCGATGTTGGAGTCATCACTCCAAAACCTTCTAAAGAGAAGAAGGTGGGGCGAATCTGATCTCTATAAACTTGGATCAGTTCCTTTGGATTGGTTTCAACCAACCCCAATTGTGAAGGTAGGAATGAAGATGGTGAATGAAGATCCTCACGAACAGCGTGAGAAGGGGCTCGTCTGCACCACGGCGACAAGCGGAGAAATCTTTTGGGTCCACCACGACTTGCTCGAAGGCGATCGATGGACTACATCCTCGGCCAAAAAGAAGTCTAAGGGAAAAGGCAAACTATGCCATGTTGCTTGACAATTCGAGAGAAGGATGATGAAGTCTTTGCCACAATGAGTGGACACGAATCTGACTACAAATATCAGGAGACCCCAGATCAAGCGAAGGCGGCTGTCCAGGCGGGGGTGGCCACGAATCCTCTCACTCATGCGAGAGAAAGGGCAACAACAGGCGGCTGCCAAAAGCGGCCGAAGCAAAGGAGAAACAACCTACGGTCGGGAAGCTCAATTCGGCGATCCGATTCAATCGCCCGGGTGTGAGGATAGGCAGGAACATCGAGCTCTCCATACGCTTTGATGTCATGGCCCGGTTGGCAAACATCCGGCGGGATAACTCTTCTGAGTTGCTCCGATTATCAAAGGAAACCCGGGAAGCTCTACAAGAAGCTCTGGCTGACTCTGAGGTGTTTCTCACTCAGATCAAGCCAAGTCTGGAAGAATCGGCCCAACAATGCAACCTTGCGACTAAACACTTACCCTGTATCACCTTTACAAAGGAGGATATGCGGACCAAAATTCCAAGCACGATAGGCGCTATACTTCACCGGGTATATTGGTTCTAGCGAAGTCAGCGGATCCAAGTCGATCCGGGTTCATTAATGAGCATCATGCCCTTAGCCTCATGTATCATCTTGGAATCCTGCCCGATGGTGGCGTCAAGCGGCACAATGATTTATGGATTTAACACCGGTGGGTCCGCCCACTTGGTAAAATCTGGATTAAATGCCAAATGGGGACTTAAAGTCGAAGTCACTGCTATGTTATTGTGAGACTTCCTATAACTTATTGTTGGAGTGACCACGGATTCACAATAGCGTTATAGTCCCATCCACTCTTCATCGATGTCTCAAGTATGTAGACACAAATAATGAGTCAAGGCGGTGGTCGCGGACAAGCGGCCGTTTAAGGGGATGGAGAATTATTTCGATTCTCTCCTCTACGGTAATGAGTCGGCTGAATCATCGGCCCAAGGCACGGGCGGTGAAGAAGGCGATTCGAAGCGGGCTTGATTATAGCGGAGGATTTGTTTTAAATAACATTGTACCTTGTAATCAATCTTGGCGATGAAGAATCGTCGGATGAACATTGTAATTGGCAAATTACCGATAAAGCAATAAATGGCGATTTAGAGTACCCTCGTCTTTGAATGATGCGATGGCGAGGTTTATATAACAATCGAGTTGCATCTACCAACTTCGGTCATCTTGCTTTATACAAAAGCAATTAGAGACTCCTTTGGGACAACACTTCGTCATCCTTAAAGATCGAGTATTGAAAAAGACTTGGTTTACGGAAAAGGAGATGTAGTTCCAACGTCGAATCATTTCTTAGAAGAAGATGAGGATAGCGATGGGCCTATCCTCCACACATGCGGATATAGTCGAAACACTAGGTATCATGAAGAAGTGGGGAGTGCGACTTGACACGAGGGAAGGTCTATGTTTGGACGAGGTCCTCGAATCCCTCCTAAAGCGGCATATGTCCCAAAGGGAAGCGGATAACTACTACGCATTTAGGCGAGTTGGGATATAAATCCTCCTCGAAGATGAATGCTCGTGGATGATCGGCGACCATTTACGATGAAGAAGACAAATACTGTCGATTCTTGGTTTGGGATTGACACTAGCCTCGGAGAAGCTTTCAAAGCTTTGATGTCAAATATGGCTACGATCGATCCTGCTACTATGGAGAATGATGAAGAAATACCAACATGGGAAGACCCATGGATCCATCAACTTCGAGCGGTTTGGGGATAGATTGAACAAAGAGAACCCCCACTAAGGGCGAGGTAGTCCAAGTTAACATGGGTGACGAGGCGTCCTAAGCTCATAAGCGTCGATAATAGTCTTCCCTCGAAGAGAAGGAAGAGCTGATTGCCCTAATCGGGGAATACATCGGCGTGTTTGCTTGGAGCTATGAGGACATGCGGGACTCGACCCTAGCGTGGCGACTCATCACCTCAACATCAAAGTGGATGTCAAACCCGTCAAGCAATGCAAAGGCGGTTTAGATCCACAAATATTGTAAGCAATCGTTGGCGAAGTAAAGAAACTCATAGAATCGGGATTCATCGAGGAAATTCAACATCCATATTGGGTGGCGAATATAGTCGATCATGAAGAAGAATGGTTGATTAGGATGCGTATGGACTCTGAGAGACACGAACCTTGCTTGCGAAAGATGACTTTCCTCTTCCAATCAGCGATGTCATAGTCGACAACACGTGTGGATTTGAAAGAATGTCGTTCATGGATGGTTTCTCGGGTTACAATCAAATCAAGATGCACCCGATGATGCCAAGCACCACGACATTGAGCGCTATCGGTATATATTGCTACGGTCATGCCGTTCGGCCTCAAAATGCGGCCACATATCGTGAGCAATGACTAAGATTTTCGAGGATTATCTCGGGAAAGCGGTCGAATGCTCGTCGGCGACTTAGTCGTAAAAGCGTGTGAGAGGAGATCACATTAAAGATCTTAGAGCGGTATTTGAGCTCATGCGGACTCATCAACTAAAGATGAACCACGCCAAATCCTTCCTTGGGATGTCGGTGGCAAGTTCCTCGGCTTTGTCGTCACCGACAAAGGAATCCGTCGATCGACAAAGTGAAGGCAATTCAAGAGTTGCAACCTCAGAAATGCGAGAGAACTTCGGGGGTTACAAAGGCGATTGGCGTACATCCGGCGGTTCATATCGAACCTATCGGGAAGTGCCAACCATTCTCTAAATTGAACAAGAAGGCGTGTCGTTTATTTGGGGCGGCCTTTGTCGGCGTTTGAAGAGATCAAATCGTATCTCGCTAAACCTCTGTTCTCGTCGCACGCGATCGGAAAACCGTTCTGATCTACGTCAAGGCAGCGGATCACTCGTTAAGCGCCTTACTCGCGCGGGGCGGCGGCAATGATCCGCGAGCGGCGATGTATTACGAGCGAACATTGGTGGTCTTGAGTCTCGATACCCAATGGTGAAGCGGTGCCTTGCATTAGTGTTAGCGATTCAAAAATCGCGACACTATTTAGTAGGACGGGCGATTTATGTTATCTCTAGCGTAAATCGGTCCGAATATTTATGACCCGGTAGGCCTCGATGAGTTGGCGTTTAGCGAAATGGGCCTTGCTCTTGTCCCAATCGACTTGTATTTCAAACAACGAAGTCGGTCAAAGGACAAGCGATTTGTGATCTCTTGGTGCCGGCCCGACAGCGGATGCGGTTGAGCTATATGATGATCTTCGGATGAAGTTCGAAGTCAACACTCGTCGCACCAACAAATATGGCGATTGTATTTTGATGGAGCTTCGGGCCACCAATGTGGCGAGTACCCGGATGTTCTAAAATCTCATTTGGAGTCGGAGTTGTCTTGATTTCCAGGAAATCATGTCATGCCCGTGCTTATTCACTCACGAACCTGTTCCAATAGCGTAGCGAATACAACGCTACTTATCGGACTTAGCCGCCAAAGTGGGGTCGAATATCTCGGCGTATGGAGATTCTGGCCCGATAGTTAAGCGGGTTCGTGGTGACTCTGAAGTCGAGAATCGGATCTAATCCTATCATCGGATAGGCTGTTGAAATGGCGGACTCATTGAAGAATTCTTCATCGAATATATCCCGCCTCCAAAGCGCTCATGCGGATGCACTAGCGGCGTTAGGCGTGTCGTTAGCACAACCTTAGAGACCGAGCAACTAGTTACGGTCGGGACTCACCAACTCTTACGTACCATTATACGATGAGGCACAAGAAGGTAAGGGGTAGTTACCAAAGTACATGCAACCCAAACCAAGTTGGAGCCGAGATTGGCTTTCCTATCATCGATTCGTCTTACATGGTATTCTACGGAAGGCGTGAAGGAGAGAGTCAATCCGGCGAAGAGCTCAAGATTCTTTTACGACACGAGACCCGGATGTTATATCGTAGAGTGCGATGGTCTTTACTCCGATGCCTTTCAAACAAGGAGGCGAAGAGGTCCTTCGCGAAGCACGAAGGTGAATGTAGTGCGCATCGGCTGGTCCCAAGCTCTGGCGAATCGGAGAATGGGCTACTTTTGGCCCACGATGATTAATGGCCTTGATCGATGCATTTCGAAAATGCCGCAGCGTGTCAAATTCCGCAAATTATATGCATCGGCCTCTGGCGGTTGCATCCCGGCCACATCACGGCCATTGAGACATGGGGAATGGGCGTCGTAGGTCCCATTTTCCTCCGTCGGTCAAAGCGTCGGTTTATTCTAGCGATCACCGATTACTTCTCCAAGTGGGCGAAGCAATCCGCTAAAAGAAGTCAAAGCGATACCGTCATCAAGTTTATCAAACACCATGTCATCTATCGACATGGTGTTAAGCGGATCGTGCATGACAACGGTCCCCAATTCATCGGCAATTCCTTCATCGGGTTTTGCGAAAAGTTCAAGATACAAGATGTCTCGTCGGCGACCTATAATCCGGCGACAAATGGATTAGGCGTTCAACAAAACGATTATCAAGATTTTGTCGAAGCTTGTGAAGAATAACAAGCGAGGCTGGGACGATAAACTTCGGAGAAGCACTCGGGCATATCGCTGTGATGCGTCGCCAGGAGGCGACCCGTACTCCACGGTTTCACGGATGTGAAGCAATTCTCCGTTAGAAATCGATTCCGTCACTTGGCGTCGCCCTTGCAGCGAGAGATGGCGGCCAGAAGAACAACATCAAAAGCGTCTCGAAGAGCTTGAGATGTTAGATGAGAAGCGCTTGGAGGCTCAACAATGCATTGAGTTCTATCAAGCTAGGATGTCGAGGGCTTTCAACAAGAAAGTTCGACGAGAGAACCTTTAAGGAGGAGATCTGCGTCCTCATTTGCTGGCGACCGATAATCCTCACCTCCAAAAGAAAGGTAAATTCGAACCCAAATGGGAAGGACCGTTCATAATAGACGGTCTATTCAAGCGGTGCATATCATATATCACCTGAGAATGGCGGCCAGGCAATTAATCTTAGATAAATGGGAAGTTTACGAAAAGTATTATCCTTAATACATTGGGATAACCCATTTTGATGGGAAGTTCCTCAGAGAATATCTCACTCATTTTCATGAGGATAACCCTAAATTATTGAGTTTTCCTCCAAAATTCTCTCACCGATCAAATTCATTGACGGTGGGCCCACTAAAAATCTCCCTGGTCCAACCACCAGCAAATTCCCCTCTCGATTCCTTCCACGAACGAGAGGTCCACTTCAAATTACGGTTAGCAATCCTACAAAGAAAGCTATCCATACCCTTCCTAGATTCTCGGAGTGGAGACCCCACTCTTAGTTTCTCATCGGGAAATAGAATACATTCTCCCTTTCCCACCTTCACCTGGAGATAGGACACATCCTTCCTCTTCAGAAGCAAGAGATAGAATACATTCTTCCTCTCTTGTCTTAGATTCTCGGAGTGGAGATCCCACTCTTAGTTTCATCTTTCAAGATTCTCAAGATGGAGATCCCATTTTAGGTCTCTTTCCTTTGGAAGCAGGACAAAAATCCTTCCTTTCCGGCCTTGGGAGATAGGAGACAAGATCCTCCTTCCTCTCCATCAATAAGAGATAGGATACAAAACCTTCCTCTCTTATCTCAAATTCGTGAGCACACGGAGATAGGACACAAAACCTTCCTCTCCACTTTAGGAAATAGAATACATTCTTCCTTTCCCACATTTCACTCGGAGATAGAATACATTCTTCCTCTCCAGAATCAAGAGATAGGATACAAAACCTTCCTCTCTTGTTCATCCCTCACCCGGAGATAGGAGACAAGATCCTCCTTCCTCTCCATCGGCAGGAGACAAGATCCTCCTTCCTCTCCACATACGGGAAATAGAATACATTCTTCCTTTCCCACCTCAATCAATCTTAATCCGGTTCAACCCTTCTCCGGTCAAAAGAAGGGGCCAAGATTCATCTTGGGGTATTTTATCCCGAAGCCTAAGAAGGGATAAAGCCAACGCCTCACACGCGTTGCCGGTTTAGTCTTTCTCCGATTGAAGAAGACACGAGTTGATTAAGGGCATTTTATCGAAGCCTAAGAAGGGATAAAGCCAGCGCCTTACAGCGTTGCGGTTTAGTCTTTCTCCGATTGAAGAAGACACGAGTTCGATTAAGGGCATTTTATCCGAGCCTAAGAAGGGATAAAGCCAGCGCCTCCTGCAGCGTTGCGGTTTAGTCTTTCTCCGATTGAAGAAGACACGAGTTCGATTAGGGCATTTTATCCGAAGCCTAAGAAGGGATAAAGTCAGCGCCTCACCGCAGCGTTGCGGGTAGTCTATTCGTGATAAAGGCGAAGCCTCGTATTCAACATCGTAGCATTAAGTCTAAGAGAGTTTCATTCTTTTAGCACAGCGTTGTGTGTGGAGCAGTTTAGATAATCCACATGCTAGCCCAACTCAAGCGGTAGTTGGTAAAGGCTCATCAAACCCGTTGAAGGCGGGGTTGGCCAATAATCCTAAAGTCAGCGCCTCACCGCAGCGTTGCGGGTGGTCTCTTGTCGGTAAAGAGTACCAAGTCTATGTATTCAATATCATAGCAATAAGACTAGAAGAGTTTCATTCTTTTAGCACAGCGTTGTGTGTGGAGCAGTTTAGATAATCCACATGCTAGCCCAACTCAAGCGGTGGTTGGTAAAGGCTAATCAAACCCGTTGATGGTGAGGGTTTGCCAAAATCCTATAAGTATTATGGTTAATTATTTACGGCGAAATAAAAGAATCATAATAAGCAATGAAGGAATAAATCTTATTCATTGAAGCAAATATAGAAGGAGCTACAATTGTCGAGACAATTGATTCAAGCAAAGTTATGATAATACATCTAAATAAAAATCGTAGCGACACGGTGAACAAAGAGGGCAAGTCTCGGCACATCGGACTTCATTGGCGCAATCCGGTAATGTGAAGGAAGCAAGGTCAGCCTTGGCGGCTAATTTTCCTCTGGATCGCTCGAACCGAGCCTTGGCTTCCTTCTCAAGTTCCTCTTGAGTTAGCGGCAATAGCGGCCGCGTGTTCCCGACGCATCGCCTCGAGGACTTGCTTCTCCGCGTTGATGACATCACGGACTCACGGTGCACTCCGCGTGAAATCCTTCAGCGTCTTCTCCCCTTGAGCAGTCCGATTCACATGCGTTCGACATGGGTGTGGTACAAGTTTATCTTACTGTTGCAATCGGCGTTGTCGCTCATATGAGTTGAAAATATGATCTCTTGCTCGATATTTTCCTCTCGCGGCAGCGTTCACGAGAAGCCTTGATCCGAGCCGTCGGCGAGTCGTATCACCTCATCGCATGATTCAAAAAGGCTAAATCATCCACACGGTATGCAAGAGTTAGCCGGCTAGTGAGCTTTGCTCACAGCGATTAACTAGGCGAGGGCCACCAACATGAATTTCCTCCAAGATACTCAATATGAATGGGCGAAGACCATAAAATTAAGCCCATCTAACCTCGATAATAGAGATCGCTGCTTCAAACCATTCTCCAACGGTGAAGGAGACCCATCCGCAGGCGGAGTCGAGGCAGTTTTGGCGGGGCAATCTCGGCAATAGGTTGAATTCGTGGAAGTGGTCCGTCAAGATTAACACAGGGCCTCCACGCCCTATACTCGAAGGGTTGGGAAATCCGATTCGGCCAAAGTGCAAGGGAGGCGGTGGAAGCGGATGATGGAAGCGATCCCTCAAACTTCGTCATCCGAAATTATGATAGTAGGCTCGGGCTTAGCGGGTTTCTTCTGCGGGTGTTAAGCCATTGCGGTTCGCTTCCTCGGTGGAAAGAGGTCTTCTCGGATGACCTTAAGAATCGAGACTTGACATTTGGAGCCTTGAAATAGGCGAATAGTCATCGGACATCCGCCTACCACAAGAGAACAAAGGGTTAACAGATCATTTAGGAGGAATATCTTGAAAAAGGAAGCGATATAAAGGCGTAGAACTCTTCTCGAAACCCATGAGATCGAGTCACGACCTTATAGCGGGTATGATGATTTCATCAGTATTAAATACGGGAGAGCGAAAAATATAGCCGCATAATCAAGCGGCAATATATTCCGTTCTGAGGCGAAAATACGGTGTGAAATCGCTCCGTTAAAACATCGAGCGGGTGATCTTGGAAGCCTCAATCCTCCGCGAAGGAGAATCACGGCTCTTCAATCGCCTCACAAAGGAGAACGGCGGGGTCATAGCGAGCGTGCACAATCTGAAGCGTCGGTCCCCACAAAGGAGGATTCGGCTCTTCCCAATCGCCTCACAAAGGAGAACGGCGGGGATACAACGCATATATGTCGAGAATATGATGGCCGGCGCACCACCGAAAGAAGGAGGCGTGCATTCCGCAGCGCCGTCGCGGTTTGGAAACTCCTCGAGGCAGCGTGATCTTCCGACGACATCAGCGCAAAAGAAAACAAATAGGGTCAAATATGCGATCAAAAATCAACAAAAGGCATCAAAGGCGTCAAACAATCAACCGGAACGGTCACCGGCGACAGATTTAGGCGGCGGCGTAATAATAAGCCGGCCATGGCCCTTCAATGGCCAAAACGGCGTCAGCGCGCCAGCGTAACCAGGCAAGCGCCAGCGATCAGCGCCAATGCATGAACCGGCGCCCGATAATAGCCTTGAACCATGGGCGAGGAGTGCCAATGGCCAAACGCGCCGTGGCCCTGTAGCCGGCCTTCCAGCAGCGCCGCCGCTAACCTTCCTTACGCCCGGCAGCCTTCGCCGCCGTGCGTCGTTCCACATGGTCGTCTGCCGCGCAAGAAAAAGAAAAAAGAGAGAAGAGAGAAAGAAAGAAAAAGAAAAGGGGTGTGCATATACCTCGTTGTTGGAGAAAGAGATGAGGCGGCGAGCGAGAGAAAACCGAGAGGAGGCGGCCTAGGTCGAGTAGGAGGGTATGGGTATTTATAACAACTCTAATGGGCCCAAACCAATTCTAGTGGGACTCTAATCAGCCTCTAATTAGGAGTCCTAATTGGAACCTTATCCGGATGTCAAAACAAGTGCCAAATCAGTCCATTGATTGGCTCTTACCCCGCTATATTTGGAAAGATTACGAAGATTTATTGAGAATAACACCCATGGATAGCGTCGGCCAATCAGCGTCGCCTAATCCTACTCAACTAGGATTACGGTATAAACTATTTCCTAATTTGTCGAGAAGTTCGGAAGAATATTTTCACAAAAATATTCTCGGGGATAACTAAATCGTTAATAATTATTAGCCCTAATCCTACTCCAACTAGGATTACGGTATAAACTATTTCCTAATTTGTCGAAGTTCAGGAAGAATATTTTCACAAAAATATTCTCGGGGATAACTTCGATCGTGCGGATTGCATCGGCGCCAATCAGCGTCGCCTAATCCTACTCCAACTAGGATTACGGTATAAACTATTTCCTAATTTGTCGAGAAGTTCGGAAGAATATTTTCACAAAAATATTCTCGGGGATAACTTCGATTATGCGGATGCATCGGCCATTCAGCGTCGCCTAATCCTACTCAACTAGGATTACGGTATAAACTATTTCCTAATTTATCGAGAAGTTCAGGAAGAATATTTTCACAAAAATATTCTCGGGGATAACTTCGATCGTGCGGATTGCATCGGCGCCAATCAGCGTCGCTAATCCTACTCAACTAGGATTATGAGTATAAACTATGCCCCAATTTAGCGAAGTTCTGGAGAATATTACCATGTTCTTAAGGATAACTTCGATAATCTTCAATTTCCTCCGTATTAAATACGAGGAGAGCGAAAAATATAGCCGCATAATCAAGCGGCAATATATTCCGTTCTGAGCGAGAAATAGTGTGAAATCGCTCCGTTAAAACATCGAGGCGGGTGATCTTGGAAGCCTCAATCCTCCGCGAAGGAGAATCACGGCTCTTCCCAATCGCCTCACAAAGGAGAACGGCGGGTCATAACGAGCGTGCACAATCTGGCGTCGGTCCCCACAAAGGAGGATTCGGCTCTTCCCAATCGCCTCACAAAGGAGAACGGCGGGGATACAACGCATATATGCGAGAATATGATGGCCGGCGCACCACGAAGAAGGGCGTGCATTCAGCGCCGTCGCGAGGTGTGGAAACTCTCGAGGCGTGATCTTCCAGCGACATCGGAAAGCGCAAAGAAGACAAATAAAGTCGGATATGCGATGAAAATCAGCAAAAGGCATCAAAGAAGACCGTCGCGGCTCGTCAACCACGATCGGTGCACCGCGACAGTTAGACGACGGTGGCCCGGCAAAACGAAGGCGCGGCCAGGCTCAGCCGAGCGAGCGTCGGCCTTAATGCATGAGCAGTAATCAGCGCCAATGCATGAATGGCCAGTGATGGCGCTGGCCATGAACCAAGTGCCAATGACCGAGAATAACGCCGGCCAGCCTTCACAGCGCCAGCGCCACCAGAAGCGCCAGCCATGGCCTTCGCCGCCAGCAAGCAGCCTTCGCCGCCGCCAGTCGTTCCCAGCGGTCGCGTCACACCGCCTAAGAAAAAAGAAGAGAGAAAGAAAGAAAAAGAAAAGGGGTGTGCATATACCTCGTTGTTGGAGAAAGAGATGAGGCGGCGGCGAGAGGAAAACAAAGAGCCTGGGGAGGCGGCCTAGGTCGGAAGAGTAGGAGGGTATGGGTATTTATAACAACTCTAATGGGCCCAAACCAATTCTAATTAGGACTCTAATCAGCCTCTAATTAGGAGTCCTAATTGGAACCTTATCCGGATGTCAAAACAAGTGCCAAATCAGTCCATTGATTGGCTCTTACCCCCGCTATATTTAGAAAGATTCGAAGATTTATTGAGAATAACACCCATGGATAGCGTCGGCGTAATCAGCGTCGCCTAATCCTACTCAACTAGGATTACAGTATAAACTATTTCCTAATTTGTCGAGAAGTTCAGGAAGAATATTTTCACAAAAATATTCTCGGGGATAACTTCGATTATGCGGATTGCATCGGCCATTCAGCGTCGCCTAATCCTACTCCAACTAGGATTACGGTATAAACTATTTCCTAATTTATCGAAGTTCGGGAAGAATATTTTCACAAAAATATTCTGGGGATAACTTCGATTATGCGGATTGCATCGGCCATTCAGCGTCGCCTAATCCTACTCCAACTAGGATTACGGTATAAGCTGTTTCCTAATTTATCGAAGTTCGGGAAGAATATTTTCACAAAAATATTCTGGGGATAACTTCGATTATGCGGATTGCATCGGCCATTCAGCGTCGCCTAATCCTACTCCAACTAGGATTACGGTATAAACTATTTCCTAATTTATCGAGAAGTTCAGGAAGAATATTTTCACAAAAATATTCTCGGGGATAACTTCGATTATGCGGATGCATCGGCGCCAATCAGCGTCGCCTAATCCTACTCCAACTAGGATTATGAGAAGTTCTGGAGAATATTACCATGTTCTTAAGGATAACTTCGATAATCTTCAATTTCCTCGGCTGTGGAAAAAGTTAATGAATTAGAGACTTATATGGGCACGAACAACGCTCTACTTGAAAGAACCCCTTTGTATCGGGGCGATTAGTGCGTGCGCCGGCAGGGCCTACCAAGCAACAATTAAAATGCGAATCAAATCCGGAAGAATACCTCCCACCGTGGATGAATACACTCCAGCGAGGAGTATCTGATGGCGGCATGTAAGCGGCGTCGTCGGCGAAGGATTCGCCGATCAGCGGTTGGATCCACGTAAGATCGCACGCCGATCAGCAGCGTTACACTTTCGCCGATTGAAGGCCAAAACCCATATAGTTTGAAGTCAATTAGCGTCGTAGTGAAGAATTCCCGATCAATGGAGGAATCTCGATGGTCAATTGGGCGACAATTCACCGACGAGTCAACAACAAATGAACTCAATTAGCTACAATTGAAATTCCAACAACGGTCAAGCAATAAATGCGACACCGCAACACCCCGGTATCCTACAAAGCGGAAAGGCTGAAAGTGGAGAGATCAAGCGCCAAGGTCATTCACAAGACCCATCACGCCCGTCGAAGGGTGAAGGGCTCATCATGTCCAAAGCATCCCGCATTCGCCAAAGAATCGAGGCGAGGCGCTTTGGAGGGGTATCTGTAGGCATAAAAATTGCTTGTCAATACAGAGCAAGACTTCGTAGCGGTGGGTTGACAACCGGCGATCCATTCGACAAACCGGCCTGCATAGCAGCGTAAAGCGGTGATGAACTCATGAAGTGGGTTGACAAAGGCGTGCGAATCAACGAGGCTACGTGTTATGGAATGAATCAACAAGCAAAGCTTCAGCGAGATCGTCAGTTCAAGCGTTAGCGAGATCGGTTTGAACATCGACCGATCGTCACTTAAACCGTTGGCGGGATGAAACCAATCAAGTGAACCAGCGGACTCATAACGACAATGACAAGATCGGAGCGAGCGTCGCGGAAAAGTCAGAAACCAAACCAAACCGAAGAGCCAAGCGGCGTTAAGCCGGACACCGTTTGGTGTCCGACAATCGCGGACACCATTGGTGTCCGCCGGACCTAAATGGTGTCCGCCGGACCTAAATGGTGTCGGCCAACGGACACCATTGGTGTCCGCCGGACCTAAATGGTGTCCGCCGGACACCATTGGTGTCCGGCCAAAGCCGGACACCATTGGTGTCCGGGACACCATTGGTGTCCGCCGGACCTAAATGGTGTCCGGCCTAAACCCCTCTCCCTCTTGTTTTCCTATAAATAGTGGGGGTGCTCGATTTCAAGGGCTAGATTTTTGGAGATGGATTTTCGATATTCTTGAGAGAGCCCTCGCGAGATCCACAGGCCGTCGGCCTGATCGAAACCGCCGAGCCACGGCCAGATCTACAAACCGCGAGGTAAGCGAACTTCGGGTGACTCTGGTCAGTGTGTGATTTCTCCTAGTAGATCTCACCCGCTCGGCGATCCTCTCCTTCGTGAGTCACGATCCCGGCGATCCTCTCCTTCGTGAGTGTGATCCGGTCGTCGTTTCCCTCGTGAAGCGAGCCCCTTCCGTCTGTAGTTCGAGCAGGGTTTCCACGGATCGAATTGCGGTGGTCCGCGGACGAATAAAAGTCCGTACGGGCAAAGAACCCATGGCGAGGATCGTAAAATAGAGATCCTCGTGTTTGTTCACAAAAGGAAGAAGTTGTAATTTTATTTTCATTGTGCGCCTAAAATAAAAGGCATTTCTTTTGTTTTGAATTTTGTTGTAGGCCAGCGAAGGCGTAAACAAGTTCAAGCGAGCAATGAATAACAAGTCTACTTTTACCGCGACGATCCACGGTAGTAAGTTTAAGCATTGCTTAGACTTGCTTCATATCACCGTGTTGATTTGCCCAAGAGGGCATGGCCCTTGGCGGTAATGGGTAAGGTGGAGATGATTTGAGGTGAACTCGATGAGCTTGATCCGGTGGAGAGTGCGTGGCGGCAGCGGTGTAGTGGCCTTGTTGGATTAGCTGGATTGGTGATGGAGATCTCTAGATGTTCTTGGTGTTCTTCGGTGTTCGTCCAAAATTTGAGGTAAATCAAATGATGTGCGAGGTGGAGAATTGTAGAACATGCACAAAACATGCACAAGACAGCCAGTTCAAGAGTCGACTACTAGGCATTGTAGTCGACTAATGCAGCCGGAGAAAGTTGTTTGGTCGGGAGCGAGTAGTCGACTACTAGGCATTGTAGTCGACTAATCTGACGGCAGTCTTGGTAGGAGCGAGTAGTCGACTACTAGGCATTGTAGTCGACTAATCTGATGTATTAGTCGACTAATCTGATGTATTAGTCGACTAATGCAGGCGGTCAGAATCTGGGTTTGGTTTTAAACCGGTTCGTTTAGAGTTTATATATAACCCTAAACCCGATTATTTGGATGTTAAGAAGCACGTTTTGGAGCGACCTTTGAGAGAGTTTTGTGCATCTTTGGAGAGGAGATCTTTTGAGAGATTGAGAGGTTTGTTTTAGGGTTTATTTGTGAGAACCTCAGAACCCTAATTTGTATTCTCTCTTTCTATTAGTGAAAATCCCCTCCTTACCCGTGGGCGTAGGCAACTTAGAACCACGTAAATCTCGTGTCTTTACTCTTTTATTGTGTTTTGCTATTGTTTGTGGTGGTTTCTCTCGACGGTTCCGCGGTCCGCGCGCCCAACATAAAGCCTTGTTGCTAGGGATGTGTTTGGTTAGAAGTGTTGGAATCTAATATAATTCTAATTACATCCAAAATTTAAAAGCCTCGTTTGGTTGGATGTTGTCGCGACACTGATAAATATTTACAACAACAAAATAAGTTAAAAATGATACTGTCACAACAACATCTGGATTCAAGAGTAACCAACAATAAGAGTTGTGGGCTGAGACATGATGTTGCAAAAGCACTTGATATTTCAACAACTCTTAACCAAACACATTCTAAATGATGTTGTAACAACAAAATAAGTCAAAAATAGAAGTATTAAAATAACATTCAAATTCAAGAATGTTCCTACATCAGAAATTAGAACAACATGATGTTGCGAGAACATAACCAAGCACATCTTTCTTCCAAAATATCTCACTTGCATGCAAAACTCCAAAACCAACCGCTAAAGTGCATGCTATTTTCTCTTTCCTTTTTCCACTTTTGTTTTTGTTCAAAGGGCATGCAAGTGCAGCCAAGGCTCCCAAACTGACACCATCCACTTTCCCCGTGGAACCCGCATCAACCGCCACTCTTTGTTTCCCTCGACCGGCGCTCACTCGCGTTCCCCGTGACTGTTATTCTCACCCCCTTTTTCCTTCCAGGGGACCACGCGAATTTACTACTTTACCGTCCTGACCGTGACACGTGGATCCTCTCTCAGAGGAAAAAGGCAGGGGCATCCTCGGGCTTGGAACGCTGTGAGAAACGACTTCGTTGGTTGGGAAGTGCTCGGGCCTTTGTCGTTTTCCAGTTTGGTGGGTGGGGGTTGTTTTTGCAAAATGGCGTTTTTTTTTTTCAGTGTTTGCATAGTTAAACCCTACTGGTTTACATATTGTAAATAATAATTATTCTATAATCAATGCAAGGCTTATAATTGAAATAGATTAAAGTGATGTCGTTATGTCAATCAATCCACATTCTTGATTGGTGTGTTCCTGGTCCAAGCTAATATATTGATGGCCTTGACTGTAATGTCTGAATGTATTGCCACATCAACAATACACCAACTATAAAGTATTTTATTATAAGCTTATAATCTATACACCTCTACGCACTAACGTGAGTGATACATGTCAATTCAATATGTTAATTTTTTAAAGGGGTAGGAAGCAAAATTTTTTGTTTTATATAAAAATTACACAGAGAAAATGTTGCTTAGAACTAAAGTTATTATCCAATATAGCAATAAAAATAATGAAAAGTTCTTCAGTAGTTTTTCATCTTTTTATTAAGTTATTTTATTATTTTTCCAGACCTATGTTGTTAGTTTCCTTTACTTTCATACTAGCCTAAATGACCAATTTGGTATTTTTAGTAAGACACACTTTCTCGTATCGTAATTATATTTTCTTCGATAAAATTAAGGTATTAGTACTGGATTTATGTTTACAATAAGACATGAATGCTCGCTGTCGACGAAGAAGACCATCATGTAACCTTTGTGGACTCTTTTAAACGCTCATGTGAAAGTGACTAAATGATATGACAAGAATAAACGATAATTAACAGTCTAAAATATATGGGATTTGTGTAAAATTTGTATATTTTGAAGTTTTTTAGTTTAAATTGAGCATAAATATTAACAAAGGTTCACAAAAGGGTCATGTGATGGTCGCATGACGCCTTTGCACCATAGTGTTCGTCAAGGACGAGCATTCATGTCTTATTATAAGCAGGAATTACTATTAATACCTTAATATTATTGAATAAAATAAAATTTCAAATCGGAAAGCGTGTCTTACTAAAAATACCAATCCGATACTTTAGACCCTGTTTTCTTTTGCTAGTTTACAACAAGCTAATAAATATGCAACCATGGCCTCAATTGCAAACTAAGAAATTATAAGGGGTATATAAGTGAAAAATCAAGGAACACACTGAGGTAAGAATGTTCCAGTTGGCGCCTCAAAAGAGACCAGAGCTCTCTAATCTCTTTAATTAATGCTTCTAATAATCCTCCCGTTAATTCATCTCTCCCTCTCTCTTGTCGCTTTCTCACCCCCAAATGCTTAAATACCCCCAAAAATTCAATTTAAAACCTCTTTTAATTCTCATTCTCCTCTCTCTCTCTCTCTCTCTCTGTCTCATTTCGATCTCTAGGGTTTTCTATGCGGAGAAATGTATCGCGCGTCTCGAGAGAAGAGGGGAATCAGCAGCAGATCGCGATCCAGAGAGAGCAGCGCGATCGTGGATCCTGATCTCGTCGCGGTGGAGCGAGCTCAGAGAGAAGGTTTGGTCTCTGTTACTTTCGAAATTTGAATGAAAATGTGTTTTTTTTTTCCGGTTGAATTCGATTTGGTTTAGTGGAGTATTGGGGAATTGAGGTTCGAAAGAATTTGTTTTCAAGAAATTTAAATTTGTGGTTTGATCAGAGAAAGGTTTAGTGATGATATTTGGTAAGTTGATTAGAACTTTGGAATTCATAATGGGTTATTTATAGATTTTTAGAGCAAATTTGAGCTTGTCTGTCTCTCCTGTTTGGTTTAGTAAAATGTGATTTGTGTGTGTGTGTGGTGAAATTTGATTTGGTTTTAGTGCAGAATTGAGGAATTGAGGTTGCGAAGAATTTTCTGTTTTGAAATTAAAATGTGGTTTGAAAGAGGAGCTTTAATGATGATATTTGGTAAAGTAATTAGAAATTGTAATTAATTAAAGGGTTAATTTATTGATTTTTGTTAAGCAGATTTAAGCTAGTCTGCCTCTTCCTTTTGGTTTGTTAAAATGTGTTTTTGGGGTTAAATAATTTGGTTTTAGTGCAGAACTGGGGAATTGAGGATGGAAAGAATTTTCTGTTTTGAGATTGAAAATTATAATTTGAACACTTTAGTAATGAGGTTTGATGAACTAATTAGAAATTGTAATTCATTAACAGGTTGATTTGTAGATTTTTTGTTAAGCAGAGTTTGAGCTTGCCTGTTACTCCCTTTTGTTCTTTTTGAAAATGTTATTTCTTTTTGAATTTGATTTGGTTTTAGTGGAAAATTGGGAAATTGAGGTTGGAAATAATTTTCTTTGAAAAATTTAATTTTGCGGTTTGAACAGAGAGGTTTAGTGATGATATTTGGTAAGTTGATTAGAACTTTGTGATTCATTAATGGGTTATCTATAGTTTTTATGTTAAGCAAATTTGAGCTTGTCTGTCACTCCCTTTTGTTCTTTTTAAAAATGTGATTTCTTTTTGAATTTGATTTGGTTTTAGTGGAAAATTGGGAAATTGAGGTTGGAAATAATTTTCTTTGAAAAATTTAATTTTGCGGTTTGAACAGAGAGAGTTTAGTGATGATATTTGGTAAGTGGATTAGAACTTCGTATTTCATTAATGGGTTATCTATAGTTTTTTAATGTTAAGCAAATTTGAGCTTGTCTGTCACTCCCTTTTTGTTCTTTTTAAAAATGTGATTTCTTTTTGAATTTGATTTGGTTTTACTGGAAAATTGGGAAATTGAGGTTGGAAATAATTTTCTTTGAAAAATTTAATTTTGCGGTTTGAACAGAGAGAGTTTAGTGATGATATTTGGTAAGTTGATTAGAACTTTGTGATTCATTAATGGGTTATCTATAGTTTTTATGTTAAGCAAATTTGAGCTTGTCTGTCACTCCCTTTTTGTTCTTTTTGAAAATGTTATTTCTTTTTGAATTTGATTTGGTTTTAGTGGAAAATTGGGAAATTGAGGTTGGAAATAATTTTCTTTGAAAAATTTAATTTTGCGGTTTGAACAGAGAGAGTTTAGTGATGATATTTGGTAAGTTGATTAGAAC